>VWYK01042400.1:1718-12197 GCA_013399775.1 Semnornis frantzii | reverse complement strand
GATTCTAAATGAATTAAAAAAAAAAAAAAAAGATGTATCGGTACTGGTCAATCAAACAACAAAAATATTACTGTATCAAAAAAAGCTAAATGAAACTTTCTCCTCTGTCTGCTTGGTGATTTTATTCTCCTTTTCTTTATTAAGAAATTCACAACACTGATCAAACATTTTTGTTTTCAAAAACTGCATTTCCAAAACTATCACACGACCCTCCCAGCCATCAGCTGCTCAGTTGCTATGAAAGGCAGCTGCCTGAACACTGATGTGATTTGTCTGTTAGGAGATTATTTTCTTTTTGCCAGATTGAATCAATTCTTGCTACATTAAGAACAAAGCCTCTATGCAGTTTGTTGTGTCACTAATACATAAAGGAATTATTATGAGGCTGCTCAACAGCACTTTCTTGGACTGATACCAGTCTGTGGTCCATCCATTGCTCACCAGTATGCTGCAATGTTATTTTATCAAACAAAACCCTTTTGTTGCCTTTTGTGGCTGTGGCAAACCCCACCAGAAGTCTTCAAAGCTAGGTGGCATCACTACTAAGCAGCTGTTGCCAATCTCCTCTAAAGAGTCAGGACCATTTTGATTTCCAGCCTGTATGTAATGATAGAGTGTTTATATTCAAAACTTCTGCTGATCTGACAGCAGATTCATACTCCTTCATTCTCTGCTTCGCTGCTTTACAGCTCTCCTCTCTCTCTTGGGCCTGCCCATCCTCCCAAGCAGCCAAAACCTTTCTCTCCATCTGGGCCTGCAAGTTAATTCACCATTTTTGAAGCTGAGTGGCCAGAGGTGCACATCCATCCCAGGAAAGCATCTGTCACTGTACTAGAGAGAAACATTACACTTCTCCAGCTGAGATTCCCTGCCTGACATTCAGATGAACCAAATTCATCACAACACATGGACAAACAACAGAAATGAACAGGACTGATGGAGTAATGAGGCCAGGTCTTTGCCACCGAGCTGCATCCCAGAGGAAACTGGGAAAAGTATTTGGATTTTCTCCTTCACTGCTTCAATCCTGAGCTCTGTGGCTCAAAGCAGTGGTCACTCTGTTTCCCTCCACCCTGCTCAGAGTAATAGGGACCTGTGTCCCTGGATAATGCTCTTTCTAATGTGATACAAGTGTTCATTACACTAACAGGCTTTGGGTTGTTTGTTTTTTTTATAGCAGGGATTACAAGTGCTCAGGTTTTAAAATGTGTTCATCCAAGTAACAATTTTCAAGAGGAGGAATGCTGAATGGCTGGAGAATGGTGAATGGTTGGGTGGTGAGTGGCTGAGAGTAGCCCTAAGGAAAAGGACCTGGGGGTCTGGGGTGAAGAAAAGCTCAACATGTGTGTGCATGCAGTCCAGACAGCAAGTGCGTGCTGGGCTGCAGCAAGAGCAGTGTGGGCAGCAGGGCAAGGGAGGGGATTCTGCCCTTTTACTCTGCTCTCCTCAGACCCCACCTGCAGTCCTGTGCACAGTTCTGGAGCCCCAGCACAGGAAGGACATGGAACTGTTGGAGCGGGTCCAGAGGAGGTCACAAAGATGCTGAGAAGGCTGCAGCAGCTCTGCTGTGAGGACAGGCTGAGAGAGTTGGGGCTCTGCAGCCTGCAGAAGAGAAGGCTTCCAGGAGACCTTAGAGTAGCTTTCTGGTATCTGAAGAGGGCTACAGGAAAACTGGGGGCGGACTACTGACAAGGTCTTTAAATGATGGGACGAGGGGCAATGGGTTTGAACTGGCAGAGGGGAGATTGAAAGTGGATGTTATGAGGAAGTTGTTTGCAGGGAGCGTGGTGAGACACTGGCACAGGTTGCCCAGGGAGGTTGTGGTTGCTTCCTCTCTGGAGGTGTTCAAGGCCAGGTTGGACGAGGCCTTGAGTAACCTGTACTAGTGGGAGGTATCCTTGCCTATGCCAGGGGCTTGGAACTAGATGATCCTTGAGGTCCCTTCCAACCCTACCCTTCTATGATTCTATGAAAGGAAATTTCCAAAGGAAATAGAGTTCATTTGGTGCTTGCATAACTGCATTAAACACAACTGTATTTGGTAGAGGGGTCTGAAGAAATACAGGAGGGCATTTTGCGATAACGAACCCAACACAGAGATATGTTTGCTGCTCTCAGATGAGCTAATGGGAGATCTGCCACTGTCCTTAGTCAGGACGGTGTCATCTGCTTCTCAGTTTTGCGCTAGAGTGATGGTTTGTGCTAATATTTCAGCTTGCTGCCTGGGCCTCTGGGTGCATTGGTGTCATGTTTTTTAGAGAGTAAACAGAATGAGACTCTCCCAAATTTGAAGGGGAAGATGCAGAAAAAAATTACAGTGCAAATACAAGATAGAGAGCGACTCCCTTCAATTTTCCCCAACCCAAAACTAAACCACAATCCCTAGTGCTCCAATCTTCCCCCACAGTGCATCTGCCACCCATATGCCCAAGTAAAGCCCCTGGAGGCCCCAAACAGGCCCCCTGTGATGGTTTGGGAGTTCCCTGCCCCCACACTTTGTAAAATCCCCCAGACTAGACTCAGCCAGCTGGAAGTTAAGGACTGAAGCTCTATTTACAGCTTAGCACAATGTACAAGCAGAGATAGACACAACAGATATGAATAGTTACAGACATAGACAGGTTAAAGGTAANAGGAAAGTGGTTAGTGAGGTTTCTGGGCAGAGAGGAGAATGGTCAGATGCTGCTAGACAGCCTGAGACGCTGTGCCCCAGTGTTTGGGCCTGAGTGGCTTGTCTTTGTTTTGTATTCTTTCCTTAAACATCTCAGCAAGGCTATGAGTGAAGTAGACATCACCAGTGTTTCCCTTTCACAGCCTATAGTATAATTTTCTCCATCAAAACATTCCAATTAGCCTCAAACCAGTACACCCCCCACTCCTTGCATGTTTACCCTGGTAAGTGGGTCCCACCATACGCAGCAGGCAGCGGGGAGAGGAAAGGAGAGCAAGTTGGCCTCACTGTTAGCTTATAAACAGACAGCACAACTATGGGATTGAACAAGAATTTTACACTTTCCTGTGTCCACCCCTGGACTCCTCTAGTCCCTAGAGGATTTTTAACCCTGTAGTTCCCAAGCTATGACAATTAGGAAAACAATGCATTGATCACACACATGGATCTTGACAACCCTGCTGTATGCTTGCTGCCTGAGAAGTGCAATCAAAAGGAAGTGATCACACAGGAGCACTGCACACAGGAGCCTGCAGAACAGGCTTTACATACTGTTGGCAGAGGGCAGAATGCTCAAATCACACAGCACAGCTCCCTTCCCAACCACTGTCTTCTGCATGGTATTTTCAAAAGGGAGAGGTAGCACTTTTTGAATATTATTGAATGTTGCCACACTACAGCAGCAATTGTGTTTGCCTGACTTTGATCAGTTCCTGCAGTGAACTGAATGATCTATAGAAACAACCTCTCAAATCATAGAATCACAGAATCATAGAATGGTAAGGTTGGAAGGGACCTCAAGGATCATCTAGTTCCAAGCTCCTGCCATAGGCAGGGACACCTCCTACTAGTACAGCTCACTCAAGGCCTCGTCCAACCTGGCCTTGAACACCTCCAGGGAGGGAACAGCCACAACCTCCCTGGGCAACCTGTGCCAGTGTCTCACCACCCTCACTGCAAACAGCTTCCTCATAACATCCACTTTCAATCTCCCCTCTGCCAGGTCAAACCCACTGCCCCTTGTCCTGGCATTGCAAGACCTCGTAAATAGTCCCTCCACAGCCTTCCTGTAGGCCACCTTCAGATCCTCGAACACTACTCTAAGGTCTCCTGGAAGACTTCTCTTCTGCAGGCTCCAGATGCCCAGCTCTCTCAGCCTGTCCTCACAGCAGAGCTGATGCAGACCTCTGATCACTTTTGTGACTTCCTCTGGACCCGCTCCAACACTTCCATGTCCTTCCTGTGCTCCAGAACTGCACACAGGACTGCAGGTGGGGTCTGAGGAGAGCAGAGCAAAGGGGCAGAATCCCCTCCCTTGCCCTGCTGCCCACACTGTTCTTGCTGCAGCCCAGCACACATTTACTGTCTGGGCTGCACCCACACTGCAGGCTCATGTTGAGCTTTTCATCACCCCAGACCCCCAGGGCCTTTTCCTCAGGGCTTCTCTCAGCCACTCCCCACTCAGCCTGGAGTTGTGCTTGGGATTGTGCCTACCCAGGTGCAGGACCTTACACTTGGCCTTGTTGAATGTCCTGAGGTTGGCCTGGGCACACCTCGGCAGCCTGTCCAGCTCCCTCTGGATGGATCCCTGCCCTCTAGCAAGTTGACTGTGCCGCACAGCTTGGTGTCATCTGCACACTTGCTGAGGGTGCACTCAAAGAGGCATAATGCTTTCTTTGGGTCACTGGGTGAGTAAACTGCTTCCTGACATCTAGGTATAGAGACCTGTTGCAGACTATGTACATCCTTCTCAGCAGAAAGATTTGAAAGAAATGCCTCACTTGCAATGTCCTTCCTAAACGCAAGAGAATTCTGCAGTGCTAATGCATGAAAATCTTCCCAACCAGACCATGGTCTGACGGACTGCTAAGGAGCTTGGGTCCTACAGGAACCTGGTTGCATTCTGAAAGGAGGAGCTGGAAATGTGTCTGTGATCAATTTCATGGATAATCAATTCTCTGAAGTCAATTCTGCACTTGTTGATTTGTCTGCCTCTAGTTGCAGTTGCCAGGTTAATTTATGTAGTTCAACACAACAGACAATCCTGGTACTACTGCATGAGTAGCTTTTATTTGAACTCAGTGCACCAGCGAAAGGGTTAACAATGTCTGTTCTTCTACAATGACCTGGCCAGTGCCTCTTTAAAAATTCAGTGCGTAATGACGTCAGGTTCTCACCTCTACATTTAAAGAGAACACACTATGCAGCAGCATCTCTCATTTTTGTGTAATCAGTTTCTTTTGTGTCCAAATCCTAATCCTACAAACCACATTAGAGAACTTGCCGCATGTTTATAGATAGAAGGTAGCTTTGAAGGAAAAGGAATAAAGACTTGATACTCTGCAATACTGTGCTCACATATTTTCTGCCCTGTATTAGAGGCACCTGGAGACAAGCAGCATTTCACAGTGCTGGTGTATTGACAATGCAGCATGAAGAAAAAAATGTATGACATGAGTTCTTGCAGAATTAGCCATTTAGTAGTCTGGTGTCTCCTGGGAGGGGTAGATTCTCCCCTGAAATTGCTGCAGAGATTTGGTGTAAGGGGAGATAGCATTGGTGCTAACCTGATCTTAATGTTTCTCTAAGCTCCTCTTGGCCACCAGCTGAAAGCTACTCCTGTATATTCCCTGCAGACTGTGAGCAAGGACTAACAGCCAATCACCTTTCTGTCTGTTTTCTTAAACTACAGAAACCATGTCCTTGTTTGGCACAAACCAGCAGGTCCCCCTGGGTTTCAACGGTCAGTTTACACCATCTGAAAACCTGTCTCTGGCTGTCAACTGCTTTCTAACTGCAATGTGAATGCTGCGCTCGGGCTGCAGGGTGCTTCATCATGCAAGGCACAGGTAAACTCTGTGTTTGTTTAAGGCACAGTGTAAAGTTCTAAAGCTTTTATTCCTGAGACCCCACATCTGTAGTAGCTGCCAACACCACTCCACACACATGTTGTAAGCAACAGCAAAGCTTTTTCTCTTGCTGCCCTGTGACAATCATACAGGGCAGGTAAAGAGCAGACTCCACACCTTGCAGGCGGCTATGGATGCTTGAAGTGTCTTACACACAAGTCCCTCCTTGACAGGCAGATCTACTTCTTTCTTACCCACTAAGCAAAGCTTTTTGTCTCTGACACACCCCTGCTCACCCCATCTATCTCCATCTACTTCCTGATATTTGGAAATACCACTCTCAGGATTGATGGATGTTGGCTTCTTCTGAGAGGAGGCTCCCTTAGCATCTTTGAAGCTTTTTTTTTTTTTTTTCCCCTACAAGAAAGCTGGGGAGGGACATTTTTTGCAAGAGCTTGTAGTGATTGGCTAAGAAGTAATGGATTTAATATTGAGGACTGGATGTTGGAAAGAAATTCTTTACAGTGAGGGTGGTGAGACACTGGAACAGGTTGCCCAGGGAGGCTGTGGATGTCCACTCCTTGGTGGTGTTCAAGGCCAGGTGTGGTGAGACCTTGAGCAACCTGATGTAGCAGAAGAGGTCCCTGCCCATGGCAGGGAACTTGGAGTTAGATGATCCTTAAGGTCCCTTCCAACCCAACCTAGTTCTATGATTCTATGATCTACTATCTGTAGATTTGCAGACAGGTCACGGGGAGCTACTGGTTTTCTGGGGTACCCTGAGCTCACTAAGGTAGATCTGCATGTGCAAAACCTGCAAAACTCCCTTCTCTGGGATGCTATCCATGATTGCCAGGCAGCATGCCCAGTCCCTGTGTTATCTCAATTCATGGGCCTCACCTGCATGGTCCTGCCTGTGGCTGCATCCCTGCGGCTGCATCCCTGCAAGGGAATTTTCTCCAGGATCTCTTTTCCCAACCAGTTTACGCCTCTTTTTACCTGTAGTGCCTTTCACATCAGCATGCCCAGTAGCCTTCCGTACCTGGGCTCCCTGCCTCCGAAACCCCTTACCAGACTCTTTCCAGTGCTGTGATTAACACTTAACGCTGCCTATAAGAGGAGAAAACTCCTACTGTTTTTCCATTTAGCCTCTAGTAGGTTTATTGCAAGTATTTTAGAGAAAGGTTACTTTCCTCTGCATGGAGCTGAAGTAATTATATGTTCCTGTGTGTGTTCACTCTGCTATGCAGCTGTGCCATTCTCTAATTCCACGGTGAAGCTGCTGTTTGTGCACCTTGGCCAGCTACAAGGGCTCCACCTCCCCTGTGTCTGCACCAAAACCTGTCAGCTGGAGCCTGGAAAAATTACCACCCCTCACAAAGACAGAGACAGTGCCATGGCTTTCAGCTTTCCCCCCCTCCTTAAATAGAAAATGTTTTTTCCTGTCAAAATTGGAATATAAATGAGCTTTCTACACTTCATCAGGGTGGTTTAGTCAGTCGTTCTGTGGGCTTGCCATTAAAAAGGGTGGTAGCTTTGCTATGCAGGAAACCACAATGTCAGTTGGAAATGAAAGAAATGTTAGATCAAGGTAGGGAGATGAATTATAGCAGAGATGAAGATGCACTCCCATAAAGTCGCAGTGAGGAGATCTCATTAGCTGCACCATCTTCACAGCAGACAGACATGATCATCCGCCTGCCTCTCCCTAATGCTCCGCGCTGCTTTGCCTGCGGCACCAATGGCGCAGACTGCACCCAGTAACAGGGAAGGAAGCACCTGACTTGGCAGCCCTTGACGCTGACCTTGGCCCAGCTTGGCTGGAAATCTGACCCTTGAATATCCTCTCTCTCTGTACCTTGGTACTGGAAACATAGGTACCTGTCTGAAAACCAGGAGGTGCTTTGATGTCCCACCCATGGCAGGTGCACAGATAGAAACACACATCTATATACACACACATGTATCATAAAATGGTAAGGTTAGAAGGGACCTCAAGGATCATCTAGTTCCAAGTCTCCTTCCACTAGTACAGGTTACTCAAGACCTCATCTAACCAGGCCTTGAACCCCTCCAGAGAGGGAGCAGCCACAACCTCCCTGGGCAACCTGTGCCAGTGTCCCACCACCCTCACTGTAAACAACGTCCTCCTAACATCCAGTTTCAAACTCCCCTCTGCCAGTTCAAACCCACTGCCCCTCATCCTGTCACTTCAAGACCTTGTCAATAGTCCCTCCACAGCCTTCCTGGAGCCCCCTTCAGATCCTGGAAGGCTACTCTAAGGTCTCCTGGAAGCCTTCTCTTCTCCAGGCTGCAGACGCCCAACTCTCTCAGCCTGTCCTCACAGCAGAGCTGCTGCAGCCCTCTCAGCATCTTGGTAGCCTCCTCTGGACCCGCTCCAACGGTTCCATGTCCTTCCTGTGCTGGGGGCTCCGGAACTGCACACAGGACTCCAGGGGGGCTCTGAGGAGAGCAGAGTAAAAGGGTAGAATCTCCACCCTTGCCCTGCTGCCCACACTGCTCTTGCTGCAGCCCAGCACACACTTGCTGTCTGGGCTGCACTCACACTGCAGCCTCATCTTGAGCTTTTCATCAACCCAACCCCCCAGGTCCTTTTCCTCAAGGCTGCTCTCACCCATTCCCCACCCAGCCTGGAGTTGTGCTTAGGATTGTGCCTACCCAGGTGCAGGACCTTACACTTGTTCTTGTTGACTGTCATGAGGTTGGCTCAGGCCCACCTCTCCAGCCTGTCCAGGTCCCTCTGGATGGCATTCCTGCCCTCTAGCAAGTCGACTGTGCCACACAGCTTGGTGTTATCTGTCATCATAGATTGGTTGTGGTTGGAAGGGACCTTTCAAGGTCATTTAGTCCAACTCCCCTTCCTTAAGCAGGGACATCTCAGAGCCCTGCCCATTCTAACCTGAAAAGTTTCCAGGAGTGTGCATCTGACACCTCTCTGGGCAGCCTCAGCCACTATTTTACCTCTCTCACTGTAAACAATTTCTTCCTTATATCTAGTCCAAACATGTTTACAATTTCTTCCAACCCAGTGTATTCCTTGATTCTATGATTCTGTATTCTCCTTCAGGGAGAAGTAGGGCCTCTCTGCTTTCCCTGGGTTACTCAGGGATGCTCTGAGTTCAGAAGATGACAGTGTGCCCTGACACAAAAGCTCATCTACCATCAGCGACGTTAGGCAAACACCTCCCCTCTGCTCCATTCAGCCTCTGCCCAGCAGATTAGAAGGGAAACTGGCAATAAGAGCTCCTTAGAAAATGCACTAATTACTTTGCATTGTCACTGCCAATTTCACTTTAGCTCCCCCTGAAGTCATCGTCTCTCAGGATCTGGCTGCAGTTTCAGGGTGGCTGCAAGGGGGTTTCATAAAGATGTGTTTCTGGACCAAAGCGAAGTCTTACAAGATCCCAGCACACAGTTATGCTTCTCTGTTTCTTTCTCTTAGTTTTAAATAGGGCATGTGATATGCTATGAAATTTTTTGTTGTTGTTGAGCTTACGAAATGCATGTCAGTGGGGAACAGGTACATTTTTTTCCTCCTTGTAAATGAAATAATCTGAATTCACCGAAAATTTCACAAAAAAAAAAAAAAAAAAAAGACAAGTGTCCTGTTCAGTTGCAGTGGTGCTGCAGAAGGACAGAGTTATAGATTTTCCTGGGAGTGTGGAATAATTCAGCAGGCTTGCTCGTTATTCATATAGACAGTGCATTAATAATATGGGACCCTGAGATCTCTTCTTATCTAGGCCGAAGCACAGCTAGAGGGATGAAAAGCTGACTCCTTGGGTTTCCAAAACCATTTTTTCCCCCTTTCTTCAAGAAATAAGAATTGATTGAAAGTATTTTCAGAGTGGGAAAAAAAAGGAGGCTTTCTGGTGATACCACCTAGAGTACACATTAGAGAATAGAAAACTATTGGCTTTGTGGCTGCGAACAGTTTTAACCTGATGTAAGTGCTGATAGACACAGGATTATATCTAACAAAGCATTTAGTAAGGACCTGACCCAAAGTCGATAGGAGTCTTTCATCTGACTCTGCAGGGCTTGGATCTTGCATTGGCTCCAGGGAGAGCCAGGAAGTGTCTGTATTTCCCATGCCCATCTCCCAGCTGGTGCGAGCTGAGGTAGCACAGGTGCTGTGGAAGGATGTCTGGGTAGAGTATCTTCTCCAGGCCCCATGAGGGGATAGGCTGTACCTCTCCACCGCAGCACCACACTGCTCTGGAATTATGAATGAGTACTCTACAGTAGGTCTCTTACCTAAAATAATTTTAAAAGAAAATAAATGAGCTCATGTCAACAGCATGGCTGCAGCACTCCAGCTGCGACCTTGGCATTTTCAGGTCCTGGGTGAGAGACGAGAGAGCAAATGCCAGCAAAGAGAACATCCCGATGAACGCTGTCATCTGCTCATGGAAATAAAAGTATGTGCAGTATCAACCATCCAGTGGTATGACTGAGGAGTTGTGAAGTGCCGGCCCAAAGAGGCACTAAAACCCAGTGGTCATGAAGACTTTTGTTTAATTTGTTAATGCTGCCCTGACAAAGTCTGATCCAAATTGACTGGGCCACATGGTAGTTAGTGTGGTTGTTTGAGTTGGATTCCTACCTCTGACATAAAAAAAAAAATCAGAACAGAGAAACTTAGAAGTGAAAGTTCTGAGTGGAGGGCTGAACATTCTAGGGATGGGCCACAGAATGGCAACAATGGATAGGTTAATAAAATTTCATTGGAACTGTTATGAATATTCAAATTTGATATTCAGGAAATATTAAATATTAAAATTTTATTAACACGAATTCCCACACCAAACAAATACACATCCCTAAATAGTGAACTATTTACAATTTACCAAAGTCCGAATACCCAGTTGGGAATCATTTACACAAAAGGCATAAAGGAAATTTTAAAGTAGCTTAGAGAAGAAATAAAAAGATGCA
>VWYK01042399.1:18652-30678 GCA_013399775.1 Semnornis frantzii | reverse complement strand
ACAAGGTCTTGTAATGACAGGACAAGGGGCAATGGGTTTGAACTGGCAGAGGGGAGATTGAAAGTGGATGTTAGGAGGAAGTTGTTTGCAGTGAGGGTGGTGAGACACTGGCACAGGTTGCCCAGGGAGGTTGTGGCTGCTCCCTCCCTGGAGGTGTTCAAGGCCAGGTTGGAGGAGGCCTTGAGTGACCTGTACTAGTGGGAGGTGTCCCTGCCTATGGCAGGGAGTTGGAACTGGATGATCTTTGAGGTCACTTCCAATGTTACCATTCTATGATTCTATGATTCTATCCTCCTCTCTGATCAGTAACCCATCCTCTCTCTTTTCAGTCCTGAATGAACAATTATTCCAGGTGGCTCCATGGAAAATACAAGAGAAGAGCAGCTGGACCTTTGAAAACTCTGCATTTAGTTCAGCTCAAATCATCTCCACTGGGACACTTGCCACCTTCCACAGCTTATTACACCCAAGCCTGTGACTGATGAATTGCAGCTCTCTTAATCAGCCTCTCTAGCAAATTGCCAGTGTATGAGAAGGAGCCCAGCAACATCACCAGCATTACAGAACACCACAGACAAAGTGAGAGCAGGCTGCACTGTCCTGGTTCAAGGCTCACCTCAGAAAACTAGGCCATGGTGTCCTTCAAGCCATAATGAGAATGGCTATTGAGAGGGCTGTGGATCTACGTAACAGAAGAATTGAGGCCTGACAGTTTGGAAAATAGGGGATAAGTACAGCAGCAGAACCAATTACTGCTAAAAGCTTTGCTTGGTTTTCTCTCCATGCTGACTTTAAAGCAACTAGAAGCGAGCCAGGCCAAAGGCATTGTCTAACATTGACAATATATATCTGTAGCTGTTGATTTGGTTGGGAAGGTTTCAAGTGGGATCAAGCTCCACTTTGGGTCTGCCTTTCCCTGTGGCTGAGCCCAAGGTGGGAAGATGCTGCATCATGCTGCAGGGTGGCTGTCATCTGTGTCTTTTAGTAACTCCCCATAGGATCCCTTGTCCTGTTCTCTGCATTTCCAACTATCACCTGCTTTTCTTCTGCACTGACTACTCAGAAATGATCACCCTTCCTTCCAGAGTATTTGAAGATATTACAAGCAATTCGATACACACTGTAGAGCCCTCAGTGATGAAAAAGGCTTAGAAGGACATCTGAACAGCATCAGTTTTACTGTGACCTTTTACTCCCTCGTACTGCAGAGTTCACTCACTCCTATTCCAGAACTGCTTTCCCCGTCACTCCCCAGCACCCTTCTTTTGCAGATGTTGCAGAACAATCCTTCCTACAGCTGATGATGCTGTGGTGCCTGGGTCCTGTAGTTTAGCAGCAGCTCATCAAAGCTGTAGGTCCTTCGTCTCTGTGACTCTTTCACCCTGCCTCAGAACTGTTGTTTGGGATGGTTTCAGCCCTGCTGCAGTCCCAGCCAGGTCAGCAGCTGCTGTAGGAGAAGGGGACAGTAACCATGATGGAAGAGGCAGTTTTGGAAGCTGGTAAAAGGAATGTGACAAACCCACATTTTGGGGCTACCTGGGAAGAGTCTGTCAGAGCATCACAAGTTAGTTCATTGCATCCTTCTTGGCATGTTAAGGGTAAGGAACTCTGAAGGAACTCTGCATCACAGGTAGCTGGTGGTAAAGAGCAGAAATGCCCTGGGCCTAAGCAGAGGGGGGGAAAAATGTTTGAATATTTTTTTTTCTGAGCAGCATCACACGAGCTGATGAATACAACGAGGACCTTGAAAGCAGGTCTGGATGCCTCTGTCTGGGTGTCTTTCATCACTGTTGTCCTCTGCCTTTCACATTGCCTCTCCAGCTTATGTAGCAGCCATCATACTCCTGCTAAGCTAGAGATGTCTTTTGATGCCAGGCATTTCATGGATACTTTGCTACAGCACTGGGAAATTCATTTACATAAACAGCCTGGTTTCTGCATTCCATTTTCTAGTTGGAGCTTGTGGGACTCAGCGCAATTGTGTGGTTCTGAATAGGTCTGAGATCTGTGTTTAGTCCTCCAGAATGTCAGTAATGCTGGGGAGTAGAAGCTTGGTTTTAACAGTTTGGTGGTAGCATGATCCTAAGTCATATGCCATAGATAGATAGATAGATGTGTATATATTTATATATCTATGTATAGGTATGTATGTATATGTGTATATATATGTATGTGTGTATATACATACATATGTATATATATACATAGACACTGGCACAGGTTGGCCAGGGAGGTTGTGGCTGCTCCCTCCCTGGAGGTGTTCAAGGCCAGGTTGGCCTTCAACCTCAGTGAAATCCTGTGGATGTCACTAGTAGCTACTATAAAGGATTGGCCTTTATGGATTTCTGCATTTTTGGCCTCTATTTATTAAAGATTATCACAATTTATCTGTATTTGAAGTAGTTCCATAGAGCCTTGAAGCAGTCATGTTTGAATATGAACTACAGCCACTCATACAGTGCTATAGGTACTACCATCGCCTGCAGTGCAGACTGTAAAATGATTTTAATTTGGCCCCTCTAACAAAAAGACTATGAACAGATTCTTAAGTGCAAGGGTCTGATTTTCAGAGAGATTCAGCACTGGAGGGAATTCCCTCAACATCTTTTGCATGTTCTATACTTTGCATACAGAGCTGTGACCCCAGAGTTGCTCATTGCTGTGTTATTTAAGTGCCTTTCTAGTTCATATCTGTATGAGAAAGTAGGTGAAAAATACAGCACTGCTGGGAAGTTGGACTTAAGATGCGCTTCCTTGTGTGGACATGTAGTGCTCAAACTTCTTCTATGCATCTCAATCAGTGTAGGGGTCCTACTCCTAGGATCATGCCACTGTCAGTAACGTGGCTATGGCAGGCAAATCACTGTGCTTCTGATTAGTTTGAAACACGCTGCTCAGATCTGATCACTGTCACAGTTTTCCTCTGGGCTTTGAGCAGTGGTAGAGGTTTTATGTGGGTAGAAAATTACTTTTTTTTTTCCCCCCAGAATTCTTCTGGGGAGATGCTGTCAGTGCTCCATCGGCGTGACGGATCATCACTTACAGAGAATTATCTCTAATACAAAATTGAGTTTTTATCTTGAACTGTCATGTCTGAGAAGTCTTGCCTGTGACACAAGAGAGGGGAAGGAGCTGGATTTAGTAATCGGTTCCTCAACCAGGGCTGAGTATATCCTATCTCTCATACCCAGTTCTGTTCTTAATCTCCTAACTTCTTCTGCCTCCCTTTACTGGGCTACATCAAAAGAATTGTGGCCAGCAGGTCGAGGGAGGTGATTCTCCCCCTCCACTCCACTCTGGTGAGACCCTACCTGGAGTACGGTGTCCAGTTCTGGAGCCTCTGTTACAAGAAAGATATGGACATGCTGGAACCTGTCCAGAGAAGGGCCACAGAGATGATCAGAGGGTTGGAGCTCCTCTCCTGTGAAGACAGATTGAGAGAGTTGGGGTCATTCATTCTGGAGAAGAGAAGGTTCCAAGGAGACCTTACCATGGCTCTCCAGTATCTGAAGGGGACCTACAGGAAAGCTGGGGAGGGACTTTTTAGGATGTCAGCTAGTGACAGGGCTGGGGGGAACGGAATAAAACTAGAAGTGGGTAGATTCATACTGGATGTTAGGAAGAAGTTCTTCACCATGAGGATGGTGAGACACTGCAACATGTTGCCTGGGGAGGTGGTAGAAGCCCCATCCATGAAGGGCTTCGAGGCCAGGCTGGATGGGGCTCTGAGCAACCTGATCTAGTGTGAGTTGTCCCTGCCTATGGCAAGGGGAGTTGGAAGTAGATGGTCCTTGAGGTCCCTTCCAGCCCTGACAACTCTATGATTCCTGAGCTAACAGGTCTCCTCAGTTAACACTGTCCCAGTGCAGCCTCCCCTAGCATCAAGCTGTGCTCACGTTAGGGTGATCAAACTTTCAGTTCAAAACTATCTCATGTCACAGTGCTGCCACCACTAGTGCTGCTCACACACTTGGGCTCTTAGTATTTGTAAGCCTTCCTATGGTGGTGTTCAGCCTGGAGAATAAAAAGGCTCAAGGGAGACCATAGAGAGGCCTTCCAGCACCAAAAAAAGGGCCTATAAGAAATCTGGAGAGGGCCATTTTGCAGACATGTAAGGGATAGGACAAGGGATAGTGGATTTAAACTGAGTAGATTTTTATTAGATATAAGGCAGAATTTTTTTTACTATGAGGGTGGGGAGGAACTGGAGCAGGTTGCCAGTGAAGTTGTGGATGCCCCATCCCTGAGAGTGTGCAAGGCCAGGTTGGATGGGACTCTGAGCAGCCTGGTCTAGTGGAATGAGTCACTCCACATGGCAGGGTAGTTGGAACTGGATGATCTTCTCCAACCCAAACCATTCTGTGATTCTACAACTAACTTAAAATCACATTGGAAAGAGTCTGGAAAACCACTCAGCAAATTGATAACAACTCTCTACAAGTAAATGAACTTTGAATACTGATAGTGAATCAAGGCTCAGGAAAAAAAAAAAATTGAAGGCTAAAGCACAGGGGTTTGGAAAACCACAAGTAAATGCAAGCACAAAATACTGCATCTTGGAGAAGGATGTCCAGGAAATGCTGCATCCACTCTTGCTCACTTCCCAGACCTGAGGCTCTCTGAAACAAAGGGACAGTCATTATTACTCTCCTGGGAAGCTCCCTACCCACCTCCACAGCTAACAGATGCCTAGTCTGAGAGATGATCCTTGTTTCTCCATCCAAATACGTTACTTTTTCAGTATAAGTAGCAGCATCAGTACATTATATAAAAATATATTTGAAGATTTTGTTACATACTCAGACATGAGAAATTCAATCATTACTTGGGTAGGGACAGATCACAGCAGGTATCATCAGTTCTGGAATCTGAGACAGAGATTGAGATGTACTGATGAATCCTAGGGTTTTTTTCTAAGATTTCTGGGAGTTTTTTTGATCCATTAAAAAAAAAATGTCTGAGATTAAAAGAAGAGCTCATGCTGCGAGGCACAGCATAAAACCCGTATTATAAGAGTGTAACAAAACGTTCTTTCACTCTCTTGCTAGACAGTAAAAGCACTGAACTCCCCAGGACTTGGGACCCCACACAGACCACATGCTTAGTTTGTAATAAGCTAACACGATTTTTATTTCATAGGCTACAGTCAACTGACAGAAATTCCATTTCAAAATTCTCACCAACCAGTGGCACATTTGCGTATGTCTCTTAAGGACCTGCCGCCCAAAAACCATTATGGCGTCAGTGTACTTTGTAAAACAGTGCCTAGTGAAATGCCATGTGCATGGCATTCAGACACATCTGCATGGCATTCAAACACACATGCATGGCATTCAGACACAAGTGCGTGGCATTCAAACACAAGTGGATGGCATTCAGATACAAGTGGAGGGCATTCAGACACATGCATGGCATTCAGACTCAAGTGCATGGCATTCAGACACATTTGCATGGCATTCAAACACACATGCATGGCATTCAGACACAAGTGCATGGCATTCAGACACATCTGCATGGCATTCAAACACACATGCATGGTATTCAGACACAAGTGCATGGCATTTAGACACATGCATGGCATTCAAACACAAGTGCATGGTGTTCAGGCACATCTACATGGCATTCAGACACACGTGCATAGCATTCAAACACAAGTGCATGGCATTCAGACACATCTGCATGGCATTCAGACACAAGAAGTGCTGCTGCCTTTCATGATCTACTATTTATATGTCATTTTATTTCAGTCCTAACTGCCTCCTGGGGGGTGGTGGTGTGTATTTTTTTTTTCTGCAGTTATACAGTATGTTTCTTCTGCTAATTCAAAAAGTAGTAGATGTCATTTCCTTCAATTTATTGGTGAAGGAAGCTGAGGGCCAGAGAACAAAGACCATGCCTTTGAGTTCCTGTGCTGTTTCCTGGCCCTGCTGCTTTCTTTCTCCCAGACTGTCACAAGCCAATGCTGCATCCAGCTGAGGCAGCCTTCTGCTCCTCATATATCTCCACAGAACGCAGATAGCTAATAAAACACCTAAGCTTATTCACAAAGCTCTTCTTCAAAAAGCTCTTCTGCAACCTCCAGGTGGCTTAGCAAGGCTGAATTGCTCTTAACAAAGCTGCCTCCTTTCTTACTAGGCTGCCATGCTGCGCTGCCTCATAAACACTCATGCGCAACACCAGCCTCCTGCTTTCCTCTCAGTGTTGGTGTGCCAAGGTGGCACCAGGTGGGAATTCCTCTGTGCTGAAATGGCACAAGTACCTGTGCCAAAGCAGCACATAAAACTGGGCAGGAAAGCTAAACAGAGTTCAGCATTCAGACCCAACTGTTCTCCCAGTATAACTACTCTCTTTTCCACACCAGATAACACTGTCAAGGGAAGAACTACTCTGCTTATATCCCAAGGTAGCATTTCTAGTACACGCTGGGGTCACATCATCCTGTGACTGCCCATACTCCTGGGCTAAAATTTTTTTTTTTTTTTTAACATCCACTTGTTCACCATCTTCCTCCTTCTCACTGCTTAAGTCCCTAACTGTGCCTCTAACTCAGTTGTCTACAAAGGATGCTGCCCTGAGTCTATGAGGACTTGCTGCTCTTGTACTCAAGTCCTGTTTCTGATCATTCTGCTGTGTTGCATTTTGCTACCCTGTCTTTCCACAGCCACCCAGAGAAGAGGTGATGAGTCAAAAAGTGAAGTTTAATAGTGTACAGATACAGAAACAAACAGAAAACCTCAAGAGTTTTACTGCCTTTTTCTTATTGAGAACAAACAATTTGCAGTGAATAAAGAGCACCACATGGGTTAGCTTTGAAAATTATCAAACTAACCTCTCCCACAGCTGAGAGCAAAAGGAATCAGGAGGTGGTAAGAACTGTGGAGATGTTTTTTTCTTTTTTTTTTTTTTTCAATGTTTACAGGAACTCAGAAGATTGGAGATCATCACAGAGTACGCACAGAGCTATTAATTTTTAAACCAAGTTGTTAAATATTCCACTTAGAAAGCATAATTGGTCACAGTGAGTATGTGTGAATAGACAAAGAAAAAAAATGTAGCAAAGTCCTACACTCATTCCAGTCAAAAAAAGCAAGCTGGTGACTTCACCAGTTGCAGGATTCTGCTCACCATATTAAACTTTATGGGCTAGGCATCCTCCAGCAGCAGCACTCCATCCACTAGCTACATGAGGATAAACTGACTGCACAGTCAAGTACACGCCAGTGCAAGTGCATACTGTGCCATGAACACAGCCACACAATTGCCTTTATTGCAAATACTGCTCTTTAATTTTGAATCTTAGAATCAGAGAATCAGTCGGGGTTGGAAAGGACCACAAGGGATCATCTAGTTCCAAGCCCCTGCCATGGGCAGGGACACCCTACTCTAGATCAGGCCGCCCAGAGCCTCATCCAGCCGGGCCTTAAACGCCTACAGGGATGCAGCCTCAACCACCTCCCTGGGCAACCTCTTCCAGGCTCTCACCACACTCATGCTGAAGAACTTTCTCCTCATGTCCAGTCTGAATCTCCTCACCTCCAGCTTTGCTCCATTCCCCCTAGTCCTGTCACCCCTCCCCAGCTTTTTTGTAGGCCCCCTTCAGATCTTGAAAGGCCACAATACGCTCACCTGGGAGCCTTCTCATTTCCAGACCGAATCTTCAATTAAGTATAAAGTTAGGTAGGCTAAGGCTGAATATTTAATACACCATGCACAGGACATTCATCAATTTCCTCAACCTGTGCATCAAACCATGCATATGGTGAGGAGCAATTGAATTCACTAACAAGGTAACATTGGTGCAGTAGAAAACAAGGAAGTCACATGGAAGGAAAACTCAAGCACTGCAGGAGTGGAGGACTGAGTCCTCTTACATTAGTGCATTTGATTAGTAGACCAGAGTTAAAATTTTAGTCATCTTGGAACTCACTTCCATTTTTCATGCTGGCAGCTCTGAATCATCTTTCTGCTGCTTCGACTTCAAAACAGGAAAAAGTGAATACAATAACCAACCACAGACTCTTACAAAAATATTCCTGTGCTGTGTAAAGTAGTTGGAAAAAGGGCTTGACTCATACAGCATCTTTCACTAGGTCTGCAGGGGCAAGCCTGTGGAATTGTGTGGGGCGCCAATCTACTACTCCTTGCTGCAACAATGCAGGAATGTGAAGGGAAGGTGAAGAAACAAAAGACCTGAGAAAAAGTGGAAATTCTGTAACACTGCTTTTAAATCCTGATCCTATTGACTTGAGTAGAAGGCTACCACTGACAGCAGAAGGGCCACAACCTCACCAGTAGAGTTTGGGCCTCAGTTTTCTTTCGAAGGCTTTTGCTGGTTCGGTGCCATCAATAGGCTCAGCAGTGCCCCTCAGTATCTGCTGCTGGGGGAATTCCTGGAGAACAGAGTTCTCTGGCTGCTATCTTCAGAGGATAGAGAGCATGGTCCTGGGTTCTGCAATTAAATCCAGTGGTATAACCAATGAGGAGAGGAGTTTAAGCAGGAAGTACTCAGATGAGGCTTAGAGATGCTCCATTTCAAACAGACATTGTTCATCCTGTTTCTTGGGTTCAAGAAAAGAACTCATTGTTAGTGTCTACATGGTTAATCTGTACACAAACTTTTCCTTTCCTAATTAAGTATTTTCTTCTAAATTGAGCAATATGTTAAGTTAGGTCTCCATACATACCCACCATACTCACTCACTGACAGTTGAGTCAGAAGCACAAAAGGTGGTCAAATAAATAGCCACTTGTGTTTTGGCTCCATCTTTCACAGTTCAAAACTATGCAAATAGTTCAAATGTATTAGGACACATTTAAGAAAATAAAAGCCAGGAAAAAAAGGGAAAATTCAACATGTGATTGATTTTATTTGGAATACTTCTCCAGATCTTGGGAGCTTCTTTTTCTATGTCATCTAAAATAAACCCCATAAAAAGCGGAGTGCTAATAGAAAATAAAATTGCATCGTGGATGTGAAGAACACTTTAAGAAAACAGAACTGAAAAGAAAGTAGTAATAAATTTGGGTTGGAAATTATCATCACTGGTTCACAACAGAGTCAGATACTTTGCTTGCAGGTGTTTATCCTGCATTCTTTTAACACGCAACATATACAGTCCCTAAAGGATTTTTAGCTACACATCCTCTTGCAGAGAATATTTGCTTGGCTGAGTTAATTTTAAGGCTTTATGGTACATACAGATCTGGACTGAGTATAAATAATGCACAAAGTGACCTGCATTTTAAGGAATCAGCACTACATTCAAATCCAAACATATTTAAAGGGTCACGCCACTAAATGCATGGGATTTGTTGGTGATTTATTTTTTTTTTTAAAGCAGACACTATATAATTTTAGTCAAAAAAAAAGTATTATCTTCCTTTCTACCAAGACGGAACAGGGTTAAGAGTAAGCAAAGTGTATATGCTGCAGAGTTGAACACAGCATGATACTCACCTTTCATTTTTTATTGCCTTAAAACAAGAAAAAAAACAACCAAGCTGTGTTTAATCCTTACAATGTTCTCTCACCTGCAACCCAAGCCATCAACTCTGACAATCTGGCTGAAGAAATATACTCTACAGAGATGCTTGTTTGTGATACACATCTGTCACTCTGTACATGCCATGCAAACAGCAGTGAGCCAGGGCTGCCAGTGGAGCTTTACTGGCTTTTAGGTCTCCCTGAAGTGTAATGCTAACTTCACTGACGTTCTTCCACAGTCTACACCTTTCACTTAGGAGTAAAATTTGGCAGCAAAGTTCCAACAGTCTAGGCTTTGGATCTTCTGAAAAAGTTAAAGTACTCTTGTCTAATTACGGCCAGGCTGAATATTGATGTAACACAGCTGGTTTGGTGTAAAATGAAATTTGTATCTATTTGGCCCTGGAAGACGAACTTTGCAGTGGTTTGGAATACATTTAGCAGCAGGGAATTTCATGTTGCTGCTGACAACCTAGAGAAGAGCTGCCTAAAAAGCAACACTTGCAGGTATTTGCCACAGGTTAAATGTTCCATTCTGTGAAATACAGATAGAACTGCCTCCTGGAAGATTGTAATGTTGAGGCATAGAATCCACCAGTAGACACCAGAAGACTTATCACCTTCTAAAGCTACTCCTAACCCATGCAGCTTGACATTTAAAAGTGCTGGCTCAATATGTGACATTTGCCATGCGAATTGTTCCTCCCTCATTTTATAAGGACTAGAAAATAAATCTAAGTCCCTGGTAATTCAGATTAAGTTCTCAGTCACGGCTCCATTGACTTTTTTACAGGATGCTCTCTGTATGTAGATGTTCATTACAAACTAAATGCAGAAACAGCATATATAGAATAAATGTAGAATGCGTGTCTTGAAGAGCTGTAATGAACAATGCCTTTCAACTGACATTACCATGTGCCCCCCTTCCCCCCACAACTGAACAAACACTGCATTTTGATCTCTGTAGGATTTTGCTTGTTTTTTCTTCAAATTTATTAGCTTCTGCAATTATATAGTCCATTTTATTGTTAAATCAAAAACAGTAAGAGAACACTGTAGGTTGGTATATTCATTTTACAATGAGCATATCAGCTACAATACCTTTACCTAATGTTGTCTGAAAACCAAAANAAGGAAGAAAATACTTGTAAAATAAAAAAGTTAAAATTTAATTAAAAGCTTTTACTTTTCTGGGAGCAACGTCATAAAACTTTTTCATATGAGCACTTCACTTCACAAAATGAAAAACTATTTACAACATTTTGCTTGCAGTTTGGTCACATTATCTACACACATCTGCAGAGGATCTTAGGCAAAGTAGGTTTGTAACTTCTTCTGACATAGGCTATCAGATTGATTGCACATTTTCCTTTTACATAATGGCTCTCCTATAGTGCACTGAAGTCAGTGATCACCATCTAATTACATTCCCGTTTTAATTTATGGCTCAACAATAAAATCAACACCACTTCAAACCCAAAAAATCTGAGCGGCTGAATGACACATAGTGTGAAAGATTTGGGACCTGATTTTCAAAAGAATGCTTCACCTCCCTAGCACAATTAACTGTGCAAAGAAATACAGGACCTGTGCAGTCCATTTGTTTGAAAATCAAGGCATTTGTCCCATCTTTTCAACTGACTTCCCTCTAGTTCACGTTAGAGCCTTCTCTTCTCTGTGGCACAACAATGAACTTCTCAGCACGCCCTTACTGAAGCACAGTATCTTTTTTACACGTATGCTATATTTTGGCCAATAACATAATCTCCATGTTACACAACATCGTTGGCTTCACAAGCAGAGTTGCTACATACATTCACAGTTTCAATAGATTGTAATTAGCTTCTCCAGTTGTGCTTTAAAAAAATCCCAAATGTTTTCCAACGGTTAAGTGCAAAGCAAATGTCCTATGCAGCTACACTTGGTCACAGAGTTATAAACTCCATAATTACGAGAAGAGCCTTCACTCATTCTCCGTTTTCATCACCTGCTTTTTCAGGTATGACCTCCAGACTTCGGCGGGGCTTTGAGATTTGTGCATTTTCAGTGCCTGGCTTATTGAGTCCACATGAAAGAGTCGCATAATGGATTTGCTTCAGATTCTCCAGTGCTTCGTTTTTAGCATATTTGAGAAGATCAGCTTGTCCCTGTAAGAAATATATACAGTCACAATAGAGGTGATAACAGGATTCTCTTTTTTTCCCCTCCCTTTCTCTTTTTTCATATTAATGATACAAACAAACAAACAAAGCTAACCAGCAGAACCAAACAAAACCCTGATAGCTGTGCTGGTCTGAGGCTAATTGCAATATTTTAATGGAGAAAATTATACAATAGGTTGTGAAAAGGAAACAATGGTGATGTCTACTTCACTCATAGGTTTGCTGAGATGTTCAAGAGAAGAACACAAAACCAAAGATAAGTCTCTTGGGCGCAGCGTCTCGGGCTGTCTAGCTTCCTGGCTTTTCTCCTCTCTGCCAAGTAACCTCACTAACCACTTTCCTTCTAACCCCCCTGGCAGATCCTCCAAACTCACCTTGCG
>VWYK01042399.1:0-18345 GCA_013399775.1 Semnornis frantzii | reverse complement strand
AACTCCCAAACCATCACAAAACAAAACTCGAAATTGAATTATTTGATGTTAGTAAGAACCAAGCTCTCTGCTTTCTCTCTGCTTTCTGTGCAGCAGGTTGTGTAAGCAAAGAGAGAGAGGTCATTTCTACTCAGCAACTTTCAGGAAAGTAATCTGTGCTTTATTTTTAAGCCATGGGGACTATAAATGTTCCTGCATAGAAAAAAAAATGTGATGGCTGATTTTAATACTTCACCATCAGTCGAAATGTTTTGGTGCTTTAGTTCTTAGAGAGATTTTTTTTCCCCCCAGCAATATGATTCACTCAGTAGTAGCATGGTAAAGAATTGGTACTTGTCAAAGTATGAAATATGAAAATACGAGTTGGGAAGCAATGGATAAAAAGGGCAGTCATGGTAAAAAAACTTTACAGGGTTGTTTGCAGTTCAGTGTTATTGCTGTCCCTCTTTATGTGTACTCTTAAAACTTAACTACTGCGAAGAGTAAGCAAAGCTGTAAGATAAACTGCCCCAGAATTAGGTGATTTGGCTTCATCCTGCAGAGCTGGCCATCCCATCTCTTTGACTAAAGCCCCCACAACAGTAGTATCTCCCATTAGCAGACTGCCTCTCCTGCAGTCACTGTCTCCCTTCCCAGCCCATCTGCAGGGAATGAGCAAGGTTGTAGTATATGGTGAGCACACTTATCTTACTGGTGGACGCATGCAAGTTGACAAATACATGCAGAAGGTCAGCAAGGGGCAAAGTGATTGCACTGTGTCTGCACTCATGGATAAGAGCTGCCCACAGCTTACAGCAAAGCAAATGATTCAAAAATACCACATCCTCAGCAGTGTCATTTCCAACTGAAGGGCAGAAAAACACGTAACCAACCAACTAACCTCAGGTACTGCTGAGACTTCCAGTTCCTATAATGTCTTATAAGGTGACTGCACCTTTCCCTGTAATTGGGGTACTCATGCCTGTTCTGTGTAAATTCTGGCTCTAATGTTTCTTCTAGAGGCATAACAGATATGTTGCCTCTCCTTCTCTCCCACAAAAGGTTGAAATCCAACTTTTCTTTTTGATTTAAAACATAAAAGAAGAAAGGTAGAATGGCAGTCAGACAATAATGTGTGTGCACAGCGTTAATACTTCAGCCTTACTTCTTTAGCAACTTGGAACAGAAATACCATCCTATGAAGTAAGCAGTGTTAGGCATTCAAGCCACTCAAAACAAAAACTGCTTTCTTCAGAGAAACAATGTGTGTGTCCCACCTTTATCCAAGACTAATTGCCAAAGTTGCTTTTTCTGATTACAGATTCACAGCTTGCATCGGTTTAGAAGAGACCCTCAAAGGTCATCTTGTTCAACCCCACTGCAGGAAGCAGGGACACCTCCAACTAGATCAGTTTACCAAGTTCATAAACTTCAGTAATACTTTTTTTCTGAAGAAAAACAGGGTTACTTTCTTCTTTTTTTTTAAATAATACTTTTTTTTTTTTCCAAACTGACAAACAACTAAAAGCTAATTTAAAACACTCCAGCAGACTAAATGAGTCATATCTTGAGTGCATCTGTTTCTAGCCCAAGTTCCATTTTACATGGATTTGTGGAGTATGGTTCTGGAACTTTAATCAAGTTGTTTATTATAGGCAGTGCTGCTAGCAACAGTCTATTACTAAGGCTGCCCAAAACTTCTAATTTTTAAAAAAGCCTGCTTTCAGCTGCTTAGATGCTTGCCAAACTTCAGCTACTTAAACTGATGTTTTCTACGCAGGATTTTTGGCATTGGCAGATTTTATTATTAGAAATGTTCAATATTATGCCTTAACCTCATCCATATGCTTCATTCAGTTCTGAGTATAAAGACAGGAAAACGCTGTCAGGATTTTTTTTAACACTCTTCCATCCTTCTTTCCCCAATCCCATTTGGGGTAGGGATGTGTAATTCAAGTGACTTCAGGGACCCAGAGCAGTAGACCCAAATTACAAGCTTTTAAGAAACAAAAATCAGATTTTGATTGTGGTTAGTACAATCACTCAGAATTTCATTCTCCATCATTCTTCATCTCCTGACAACTCCAGCAGTGTTGCAAGACAATGAATATTCCAATCCCACACAATAATGAATGTGACTTAGAAGGAAAAGTTGGGGTTTTTTCTGGATGGCTTCTCCAAGTTGTCTTACTACCAACACTGGGCTGCCAATGCAGGCAGTCCAAAAGCAAGCCTGCAGGAGGGGAAGAAAGAGCCTGGGACAGGGACGCTGGAGAGGAGGCAGAGGAAGGAAAGGACAGGGGCAAGAGTCTGAATGGGGCAGGCTGACTGGGGGCAAGGGACTGACCTGTCAAGAAGTCTAGGAGTGCAGAGAGGGAAGTTGGACTGTACCATACAAAGTAGAGACTAGATCTGACTGAAAGAGCAGCTTGTGAAATAATGAAAAACAAACACAATGCAGCCACACTGAATTTGGATCATACAGGTGAGCAGAGAAGGGAAAGACTGAGGCAACATCTGGGATTGGAATACAGAACAAAACCAGACTGACGAAATCTACTACACTGAAATAAGCCTGGAAAAAAAATAGAGCCAAGCAGAAGGACTAACAGCTCAAAAAGAGTGAGAGAGCTTGGTAATGAGACGAAAAGCTAGTGACAGAGTAAACTAAAAAACGCAGAGCAGGGAGAAGACAGCAGAATATGATGAAATCAGGCAAGGTGAGAGGAAAACTAAAATTAAGTGTCATCTGGAAGGTTCTCTAGAGGAGGCAAAGAGAGAACAATATGAACGGAAAAGAACTGCCAGAAGAGAAAACTAAGCACCAAGTAGGAACAGAATACTGGATGGAGAGGAGAGAGGAGGGAGTAAGGCAGAGGTTAGCTCGAATGGCTGGATTTTTAAGCAGGAAACTGGGAGTGTCTGGACAAGACTCATTAGGGAAAAGAAACTTTGTAGACAAGAAAGGATCTGGCATAAGGGCCTGGATTATTGCTGTCAAGAAATGACTAAGTACATTCGGCCAAATGGGATCAAGTTTAGACCAGGGTGACACAGAAAAATTAATCTGTGTACATTACTATCTTCTCCAACACTTAGAATGAAGCAATTGATTTCTGAATGCTGCTGAATTGAGAAAAAATGTTTGTGAAGCTGTGTTTTACTGGCACATCTTGATTCAAAGATAAAACAAGATCCAGCCACTGCTACCAAGTATGGCACAAATTCAAGCGAGAGAAGTCTGCCCAACTTATGTGAAGTGCTTAGATCTGTTCGTGTAGCATCATGAAAGCATATGCTGGGCAAAAAAGCAGTGTGCATCTTAAAAATCCAAGCTGCAGTCACAGGAAATACTGCTGAACAGCAACACAATGCATCTGAAAGGCAGACAAGTAAAAAAAGTAATCCAAATCTAAAAAAAATGCCCCCCCTCCCAATTTAAAAGAACTCAAAGGCCTTCCTTCTAGTTATATATCAAATGTCTCTTGTCCAAGGGCACTCAAGATTGAGTTTCAATTCTTTATATTCCATGCATTCCACAGCTGCGTAAGATCCTGATTTTCACAGTAGATGCCACTGATTTTAGAAGTAAGTTAACAGCATAGTCAGCTGTCTGCAAGCTGGAACGTGAGTATCTGTCAGATCTATAGACTATTTGGATGTCTTTCCCCTCATTAACACCCCAAAATGGCTACAGGATATGCTCTGATAAAAGGCATGCTATAAAGTCAATGCAAGAAACCTATCCATGGCTCAGACCTCAGTCAAGCAGATTTACCATGGGGAGCATAAAAAAGTCTAACTCCAAAGAAGCAAAGCTGATCTGTGGAGACAACTCGATGCTCAAATCTGGAGCAGCTGAAAAACCAAACCCGTGTGTTTCTTGCTATTCGGCAGGGCTGCCTTTGTCAAACTTTCACCTCATGTAAGTCAAAATGTAGATGAATTCAGTCCTTAGTGTTGTCTGCCAAAGCTACCACAACACTCCCAGCACCGTGGTTAACAGGCGGCTTGCGATAACTCCCAACGGGGAGCATCGCAAGGGCAAAGCGCCGCAAGAGCACTGTCCTCACAACAGCAGATGGCAATCGCTGCTCCCCTTCCTTCACCCTGCTTAAAACACACTAACGGAGGAACTGAGCACTGGGGAACTTTAATACCTCTTCCACATACTGATATTTACAAGCTTCACAAAAAGAATCAAGCACAAGCTGTTTTGTAAACAGACACGCAGAAGGAATTAAAGAACATCAAAGACTGTAACTGATAATAGATTCACAAACTTTTAATAAACAGGAAGATAAAGAATTTGGAAGCCCAATTCAATATTCTCCATACCTCTTGTACTGGTCTGAGGCTAACTGGAGTATTTTAATGAAAAAAAAAATTAGATGATAGGCTGTGAAAAGCAAACAATGGTGATGTCTGCTTCACTCATAGGCTTGCTGAGATGTAGAAAAACAAGGACACAAATACAGGTAAGAGAGAGAGTCTCTTTCTCTCTGGGAGCTGCTGTGTCTGCTGGCTTTCTGCTGTGTAACCCAACTAACCACTCTGCTTCTAACCCCCCTTGCCCATCCTCCAAGCTCACTTTGCAGATAAGGCAGACCCTGGGATAAGGTAGAGGGGTGGGAAGAAGGTGGAAGGGTGGTTGGGAGCCCCTCTTGGGGACTCTGATTTCTGGGAGAGGGGTTGTGTTTCTGTATTCCCTTTAACTTGTATATTTCTGTAACTATTCCTATTGTGTATATCTCTGCTTGTATATTGTGCTAAGCTGTAAACAGAGTTTCAGACCTTAACTTCCAGCTGGCTGAGTCTAGTCTGGGTGATTTTCATAGCGTGAGGGGGCAGGTAACTCCCAAACCATCACAGCTGAGAAAAGCAAACACTGGTGATGTCTAATTCACTCATACCTATTTTTGCTGAGATGTATAAAAACAAAGACACAAATATAGATAAGGGAGTCTGTGTTTTTCCCTGGTTTCTGCTGTATTAACTGCCCTCTAGCTGGATCTGTGCAACTCAACTAATCATTCTGCTTCTAACTCCCCTTCCTGATCGTTCCAACTCACCTTGCACGAAAGACAGACTCTAGGATAAGAGAGGGGGGTGGAAAGAAGGTGGAAGGGTGGTTGGGAGCCCCTCCTAGGGACTCTGATTTCTGGGAGGGGGACTGTGCTTCTGTATTATTTTAACTGGTATATTTCTGTATATAGTTGTAAATATTCTAACATATTGTAAATCTCTGCTTGTATATCGAGCTAAGCTTCAGCCCTCAACTTCCAGCCAGCTGAGTCTAGTCTGAGTGAATTCATTGTGTGTGGGCACGTAACTCCCAGAACTGCTACACCTCTCTATCCTAATATGCTTGTGACAGTGACTGTTTTGTTTCATTTAGTTTTGGTGTTTTACTCAATATTAAAAAATCTTATGTTTGTTTAGTACTTCTTGGCTAAGAGAGAGTGGGTTTATACCATAGCTCTTTGCCACAGTTCAGACACAGCCGACAGCTCAGCCACTCGCACAACTGCCTCTTATGAGGATGGGAAGGAAAATCATGAGAAAAAAGCAAAACCCCGTGGGCTGAGATATGGAGAGTTCAACAGAACAAAAAAAGCAAAAAACAATCAGGAATTACAATAATACTAATGAAATAGTATACAAAGTGAGTGATACAAAACACAGCACTGACTACAATAGCCCAGCCCAATCCCCTGCCCCAAGCAGCCAGGTGTGTCCCAGCCAGCTCTCCCCTACAGAGCAGGCATGGCATCTGTGCTGGTTTGAGGCTAATTTGAATATTTTAATAGAGAAAATTATACTATAGGTTGTGAAAAGGAAACAATGGTGATGTCTATTTCACTCATAGGCTTGCTGAGTGAGATGTTTAAGAATATGCAAAACATAGATAAGACAGTCTCTGGGGCACAGCGTCTCGGTCTAGCAGCTTCTGGCTTTTTCTCCTCTCTGCTGAGTAATCTCACTAACCACTTTTCTTCTAAACCCCCCATTCCCATCCTCCAAGCTCAACCTTGCGTGTAAGGCAAACCTTGGGGTAAGGTATTGGGGTGGGGAGAAGGTGGAAGGGTGGTTGGGAGCCCCTTCTGGGGTCTCTGATTTCTGGGAGGGGTGTTGTGTTTCTGTATGACCTTTAACTTGTATCTTTCTGTAAATATTCTTGTATATAGTGTATATATCTCCTTGTATATTGTGCTAAACTGTAAACAGAGCTTCAGTCCTTAACTTCCAGCTGGCTGAGTTCTAGTCCGGGGGATTTTACAAAGTGGGGGGGGCAGGTAACTCCCAAGCCATCACAGCATCAGTAAGGTGTCAAACAACCCCTTGGCTGCTTCAGCTGCCTATCTTGGCTGTAACCCCTCCCAGCTTCTTGTGGAGGGAAAAAAAGGGTGTATTAACCCTCTCCTAGCCAAACTGAGGACACTCCTGAAAGTTAATTAAAAATAAACCCAAAGTGGATCCTATCCACAAGTTCTTATCCCTATGATCTGAGATATCATTTCAATCAGACAGAGCATCAACTAGAACATCTCAGCACAATTCCCTTTACAATCTGGTATGAATTTACTGAGGATTTCTGTTGAACAGCTTCTTCAGTGCATGTGTGAACATGGGAGTAAAACTGTAGAGATGACATCTGAAATAACTGCATGAACTTTCCTCCAAAAAAAAAAAAATCCCAAGAAACTGTATCAGTAACAACTGAGCTTGGGCTCAGGTTCTGTGACCCAAAACTCTTAGCAGGGAATTCAAGTTGCCAGTATTCCTTCCTCACAGTGTTTCTCTTAGCAGTGGAGCACAAGAAGCATCTAACAAATGCTGGATTTAGGAATCCTACCTTAATTTTGAGGACTTCCATTGAACTATGAGTTTAGAAGGGTTTTTTCTTGCAAGTACTGTTATATAGTCTTTGGTATCAAAGATCCTGAGCCTATGGTGGTTTTTGCTATGTCAGAAAAGTCAGTCCTGGGACCAGTCTTGTTCAACACCGTTGTTGGTGCCATGGACAGAGGCATTGAGTGCAGCCTCAGCAACTTTGCTGACGATGCCAAGCTGTGTGGTGCAGCTGAAAGGCTGGAGGGCAGGGATGGCATCCAGAGGGACCTGGACAGGCTGGAGAGGTGGGCACAAGCCAACCTCAGGAGGTTCAACAAGACCAAGCACAAGGTCCTGCAGCTGGGTAGAGGCAATCCCAAGCACAAATCCAGGCTGGGCAGTGACTGGCTGCAGAGCAGCCCTGAGGAGAGGGACTTGGGGGTGCTGGTGGAAGAGAAGTTGAACATGAGCCAGCAGTGTGCATCCCAGAAAGCCAACCAGAGCCTGGGTTGCATCAGGAGAAGTATAGGCAACAGGTCAAGGGAGGTGATTCTGCCCCTCTGCTCTGCTCTGGTGAGACCCCACCTGAAGTACTGCATCCACTTCTGGAGCCCCTGTTACAAGATGGATGTGGACATGCTGGAGTGTGTCCAGAGCAGGGCCATGAGGGTGCTCAGAGGGCTGGAGTTGCTCTCCTATGAGGACAGACTGAAAGAGTTGGGGCTGTTCAGTCTGGAGAAGAGGAGGCTTCCAGGTGACCTTGTTGTGGCCTTCCAGGATCTGAAAGTGGCCTGAAAACATCTGGAGAGGAACTTTTTAGGCTCTTGGGTGGATGATAGGACTGGGGGGAATGGAGCAAAGCTGGAGGTGAGGAGATTCAGACTGGATGTGAGGAGAAAGTTCTACAGCATGAGAGTAGTGAGAGCCTGGAAGGGGTTGCCCAGAGAGGTGGTTGAGGCTGCATCCCTGTAGGGGATGAGGCCAGGCTGGATGAGGCTCTGGACAGTCTGATCTAGGGTAGGGTGTTCCTGCCCATGGCAGGGGGGTTGAAACTAGATGATCCTTGTGGTGCCTTCCAACCCTGATTGATTCTATGATTCTATAAACTGTTACATAAGGTTGTTGTAGGAGTTATGCTGCAACAACACTTGGAGTGATTTTCTTTCTTCAACAGTGCACTCTTTCTGGCAGAAAACGTGACCATCTATGTTTAAAAAATGAGTGCTATCATTCTGAGTAATAACAATAAATAAATTACCAGCAAATGGTCTTGCAAACTGTCTAGTGGAAAGTGAAGACTATTCTAACAATATACAATCTCTAAATCTCTGAGCTAAGCAATAGAGTTCACTGCAGCACGCTAGATTTACTCTAAGTGATTCTCCAATGAGTGTCTCTATGTGCATATACACAGAGTGTATGACAATGGCAATGTGTGCATAAACACGTAACACAAACTAGATGGAGGTACTTCAGCAGAATCCAAACACACTATACTAATAATAAACTTGGTCATGTGGCTTCAAATTAGCAAAAGCAAAATCCTTGAAACTTCTAACTGTAACGCATACACATAGCTGCTTAATAGCTATGTCAGAAGTTCTAAACACAGAGTTCCCATAGAACTGAGTTGTCAATTTGCTTATTATATCAGACTTTCCATTGCATCAACTGTAGTCAGAATGTCCCCACTGGTGGGGTGGGAAGAATCAATATGTACCTTGAGGGTGAAATGCAGCTTCATCAGTTTGGAAAATAAATCAGCTACACCACGTGAGCGTTTTACAATGGGACTGTGGGGGAGCTGAGGATGGCACCAACACACATGCATTTAGCACTACTGTTCTGAGCCACATAGCAATTCCTGAACTATAGCAGAGAGAACATATGAAATACTGTTCCTAATCACAAGAAAAACAAAAAGTTAAACCCATGGCACTGCCTTTGGTGTGTTGGTTGCATGCTGAAGAGCAAAATTTGAGGCCGGTGAACAGAAAGCGGTTTATTTTTGTGCTGTTTGAGGGGGAAGTTAATTTGGTGTAGGCAGAGATATCCACAGGAAAAAAGAAATTCTTCTTGAAGTGGCTCAGATTGTCCTTCTCTTGATCAATGTTTAATAAACGTGAGCATTCACCTTCCATCCCTGTCCTCACATAGTTTTTAGAGTTGGTAAAATGTAACAACGTGTCTGAACCTTCTGTAAGGTCTCCTATTAGAAGTTTCAACAACAGGCTAGTTAAATACCTCACCAACTTTTTTGATAAAACTATTCATTACAGAACAAATGGCACCTTCCTACAGAAAGGACCTTAATTTGCAAGTAGGAAGAAAACAAGTCAATTTTGAAAAGTTCTCCTCAATAAGCTCTTCAAAAGGGAGGCCTTCTAGCTTTGTCATTACTTTAATCCTAAGGATATGCACAAATGCCAAGGATATCTGGAGTCCTGTGTACAGTTCTGGAGGCCCCAGCACAAGAAGGACACGGAACTGTTGGAGCCGGTCCAGAGGAGGCCATAAAGATACTCAGAGGGCTGCAGCAGCTCTGCTATGAAGACAGGCTACAAGAGTTGGGGCTCTGCAGCCTGGAGAGGAGAAGTCTTCAAGAAGACCTTATAGTAGCCTTCCAGTATCTGAAGGAGGCCTGCGGGAGGGCTGGGGAGGGACTATTTACAGGGTCTTGCAATGACAGGACAAGGGGCAATGGGTTTAAACTGGAAGAGGGGAGATTGAAACTGGATGTTGGGAGGACGTTGTTTGCAGTGAGGGTGGTGAGACACTGGCACAGGTTGCCCAGGGAGGTTGTGGCTGCTCCCTCCCTGGAGGTGTTCAAGGCCAGGTTGGAGGAGGCCTTGAGTGACCTGTCCTAGTGGGAGGTGTCCCTGCCTATGGCAGGGAGTTGGAACTAGATGATCCTTGAGGTCCCTTCCAACCTTACTGTTCTATGATTCTATATGCTATGAAGAGCCAGTTCATGTGGGTTCCCTCATTCCTGGCTTCTGCAGAAATCACGACTTCACATTTCAGTCGCTCACCAACTGCAAGCCTCCCACCCACCAACCCTTATGTTCTGAATGGAAAGTCAAGGAAGCAAAGGTACTGCTGTTTCAGGCAGCATTCAACAGATTTGCCTATCCAAGCTGTTATCTGACACCTCTGACAGAAAAGTAAGGAGGGGTAAGAACTTGCTTCCTTGACATGTGCCCAAGCCCTTTCTTTCCCCTGTGCAGTACAGAAATGGTACTTGACACATCCCATACGCTGCCTTCAAATAATGGAAAAGTGACAGCCTGGTCCTTTTACCTACAGGCAGAGCAGAACCTGCACACATGCCCTTAGAACGTATTAAATGTGCACACTGCAGCAAATGTCAGACCTCTTTTTGATCCTCCACTGTATTAGATTTTTGCAGTACAACATGAAGGGGCACCAAGTCACACTGTGAAATCCTAATAGTTGAAATCAACAATGAAAGCTAAAGAAAAACAGGTGCATTACCGCTTTTCTGTCGCAGTTCACTGTAGGAGGAGACAACAGGGAATTCTATTTTCAATAAGAACTAAAAATGAAAAAAGTGTGTGGGAGAAAATAAGTTTCTTTAGAATTAAAATAGACTTTAATGTAGTGATGAAGTATCTGATTGAGTGGGAGAGTAGCACTCATTAGTGGATGTAAACACGAAACTTGAATAATTTGTGCTCTAAAGATAGTGTCAGGGGAATAAATTAGAGACAAAATTTTGCTCTCTGTATACATTTATGTACTCGGCTGAGATGAAAGACCAGTGATAAGAAACTTGAACTGTTCCACATTCTACTTTTCTTTAGGGTTCCTGCCTGAAAGCTTTTTTCAGACTGCATCGCTCACTGCTGTGTCAAAACAAGCAAAAGCTCTCAACAAAATGCAAAAAGAATCTCCAGCTCACATACACTCAATTCATTTCAGTCTGGATCACTAATCTATTATGTATGTATCATTAATCACCATTCAACAGGTTGCACAGGGATGCTGTGGATGCCTGCTTCCTGGAGGTTGGATGTGGTTTTGAGCAACCTGAGCTAGTGGAAGGTGCCCCTGCCATGGCAGGGGGGTTGGAACTAGATGATCTTTGAGGTCCTTTCCAACCCAAACCGCTCTATGACTCATCTCTAACTGCAGTACCAACAGCTTGCCTTTTGTTTCCAATAAGCACATTAACCTTAACACTCTTGTGTCCTTTCAAGTCCCCAATCTGGCACAGCTTCCTTTCAGCCCAATGGACCTCAGAGAAATCAATACTCAACACTTCAGCCATATATTCAAGACTACAGTGGATCCTGTTAATGCAAAAAGGTTGTAAAAAGACAACACCAAACTGAAGGAAATTACACCCCTCAATGACAGGAAAGAAGAAAATCTCACACTCAGTTTGCTGTTTGCAAGTTACATAAACTAAACTAAATATGGTTATAGATGCGAAGAAATCCAAATGAACTGTTGCACAGAATAATCCACCAGCAATATGAGAATATCAGTTATGAATAGAAAAACACAGTAACTAACCAAAAGAAGACACATTACCTTTAAAATGGTAATGTTCCATGTAAAACTTTCCACGGATTTTTGCAGTTTTCTTTCTTTCAAGCCCTCTCTTGCTCCTATGTTATGCAGATTTTCATGAAACTCCATTGCTGTGGAGAACAAAAGAGGAACATATTCTCTGTTTTAATACATTTTTGCGATCACAGAGACAGTAAAACCAGTAAGGCAAAAAGCACAGTGAAAAAGCTTCAGAAATTTTATTCTTCAAGCACAGATGTATCTGATCTAGTAATGTGTAACATTATGCAATATACTAATAGGCACAAATCTCTCTTAAGCCAAAATCCACACTCAAGTACCTGTTGGGTCACTGCCTGGAGCAGTATATTTACTATACAAAGCAAATATTTACTATACAAAAATACTCTGTAAGCACAACTGAATTTATTGTACCAGATGTAAAAATCTTTTTGTGAGTTGCTATAGAATGGAAACAGTAAGTTAATGAAACACTTTATTCCCCAAATAAATTTTGTGCCTTGCTCTTCTATGCACTAAATTCACATCACAGTGGTCCAGTAAAGAGCTTATATGCCAGGGCCAGCACAGAAAATAACCTTTTCACCTTACCCCTGAAGAGAAAAAGAGTAGCTGTGAAGGAAGAGTGCCAAGTCAACTGCCAAGGACATTTTACCACATCCATGTATACTACTGTGTCCACGAAACCTGTATCTGACAAACTCCAAACCAAAAACTTTTGGCAAAATTCAGGTTACCTTGATCTAAGCATTGAGTAAAGCAATCAAAGTTTTAGTTTTAACCTAGCGTGGTGCACAGACACAAGAGAGATAGTTCTTTGTGCAGTTGTTACAAGTCATATAAAACCAAAATTCAAATAGGTTCCTTCCAGAGCTACACACAGCAACCCAATGCTCATTATAGCAACTCCTCTATGGAAGTCATACATTAAATTCTGCTCTCAGGGTCTCACACATAAAGGGCGTTCTGAGGGCAAAAGTAGGCAGGTGTTTTTGACTTACACCTATGAATCAAGTTACAGCTCAAGCACACATTAGAATTTTTACTGTGTAAGTGACTGAGATCATCTACTTGCCCAGTGAGCATGCATGCTTCAAAATTTACATGCAGTAGATTATCATGGAATACCATATGAACTTGAGCTGGCTGTAAATTCTAGATCAGATTGACTTGTAATGACATTATAGTGTCTGTTCTTCATAATATCTCCACCCCACACTCATATCTCCTTACAAGAAAGAAATATGACTGAATGTTTTCATCGTACCCTCTCTCAACCTTACTCCTTTTTTTATATACAGATACATTAAAAACATTATTCATAAATTCATTTGAAAGTCAGAACTGTTCTTTTAGCCTTTTTTACTAATTTAAATTTTATTACAAGGACAATAAATGGTAAATTAAACTACTATAGTTTTCATTGATTTTTTTTTCTTGGTAACACTTCTCCATAGCTCTGCCTCTAGAGTACAGCCTGGAAAGGGAATGGTTTTAAGATGAGGGAAAGTGGCTTTAGGCTGGATCTTACGAAGGAAGTTCTTCAGTATGAGGGTTGTGGGACTCTGAAATAGGCTGCCCAGGGAGGTTGTGGCTGCCTCCTCCCTGGGGGCGTTCCATGGCCAGATTGGATGAGGTCTTGTGTAGCTGAGCCTAGCTGAGAGACATGGCAGGGAGGTTGGAATAGATGATCTCTGAGGTCCCTTCCAACCTAAGCCATTCCATGATTCTCAGCCTACTTCCCTGTAACAGATTCCTAACCAGATACAAAGGTGAGGTTCATTCATCTATCATTGTTTCCAAAATCCTGTTCACATAATCCAAAAGCCAGAAACTCTCAATACAATCATGGAATGATTATGAACAGATCCATATTTACATTACATTTCTTAAGCCACCATAAAAATGCAGATTTTCTATCTGTACTATGAATTCTAAGACTATACAGCTAAACTTTTGGAGTTCTGTATCTCATTTCCATTTTTATCAATATTGTCCTTTAAATCTCCATGGATAAATAACTTGGAACAGAAGCCACCCAAGGAGAAATTAAGAACAATGATGCTCTGTAGGTTTCAGATTATTCTTACACATATATAAAACCACTAGTATCTCAAACATGGAGACAGTGGCAACCAGATTCTGCTAGCCAGAAGAGCTCTTTCTGGTTCACCAACTACCTTCTGCAGTCACAGCATCACAGGTTGGAAAAGACCCAAAGAGATCATTGAGTCCAATCCCCCTGACAGAGCAGGAGCAGACAATCTAGCTCAGGTCACACAGGAACACATTCAGACAGGCCTTGAAAGTCTCCAGAGAAGGAGACTCCACAACCTGTCTGGGGAGTCTGTGCCAGTGCTCTGGGACTATTCCAGTAAAGAAGTTTCCCCTTGTGTTGAGGTGGAACCTCCTGTGCTGCAGCTTCCATCCATTGCTGCTTGTCCTATCTTAGGCAGCAAGTGAGCAGAGCCTGTCCCCCCACTCTTGACCCTCGGCCCTTAGATATTTATAAACATTTATTACGTCCCCTCTCAGTCTTTTCTCCAGACTGAACAGCGCCAGGTCCCTCAGCCTCTCCTCATCAGGCAGAGCTCCAGTCCCCTCATCATCCTCACAGCCCTCTACTGGGACTCTCTCCAGCAGATCCCTGTCCCTCTTCAACTGGGGAGCCCAAAATTGAAGGTAGTACTCAAGATGGGGTCTCACCAGTCACTCCCTTCCTTCCTTACACTCATGTTTAGTTATATTTCTGTTCTGCCAGGCCATTTCACTCAAGCTAAGTATTTCTGACTGCTAGCAGCAGCAGCTCAGTGCCCTTTTTCAGAAAATGAAACAGAGTCAGATTGTCCTCCCAGGGCACACAGATGTAAACCCTAGAAAAACAAGTGCCTGTTGCTTAAACAGCACCAGCCACATCTCTACCATCAACATCTCTTCTGAACTGCACAGGACTAATCCTTGTTACCACAATAAACTAAAGGTATCCTAACTCTAAACAAATAACCAGGGAGAAGTAGATTTGAATTTTATTTCTGTTTCTATTACTAGTTTGACTGACAAACTGGAATGGATTCTTGCACTTTAGCCTCAGTTTCTCCATCTGCTGAATGGAATAAATGGTATTTGCTACCCAATACACAGATGACTTAATTTCAGAGTATGAATGCAGCACAGAGTTTGACTGTTGACTCTTGGTATTCCCTTTCTTACGTCATTTCTTGGCCTTCTTGCATTTTGCCTTGGAACTATTTCATGTATTGAGAGTGGCAAAGTAGTGACAAAAATGTTAAATTCCAAAATGAATCTGACTTCTAAGATGATAACAGAAAAAGAAAAAAAAAAAAAAAGATGAAAGAGCTTTTCATTTAGAGGCAAATTCATGAAATGAAAAATATGTCCATATGAATTCACGTGAAAGTGTCATTAAGATATGCTTCCCAAAAAAGCTGACTACTAAATGTCTTTTAAATATGTATGTGTAGGATTTTGCATATCCTTGCAAATAAAACTTCAGCTCTTGCTCTCCATGAGATACAGTAAGCAAATCACTTTTACAACATCTAATTACTTTTAGATTAGCCTATTAGTAAACTCCAACTGCCCGAGAACTCCTGAATGATAAGACATAATACTAACCTGATTTATCATTCTTAATACACTTCTGCATATACCACCTGCTTCACCCAGACAGCACAAGTTACTCATTTTCCACTGATAGAAGTAGATGTTAAAAAGGCTGTCGCCCTCAAGTTCCTGAGCAATCATAAAGATTATACAGGGTGTGTGCTCATCTTGCCTTCAGAGAGAATGTCCTCTGTTTCACTTGTGCCACTGCATAGGTATTTTCATCTATAATGAAAGTCTTATTGAGTCTTGAGCCACAAGTCTTAGTTATAATTATTTTTTTTAATTTGATAGGCCAGCTTCGCTAGAATTCTTATTTACATAGCATCATTGAGGTTGGAAGGCATCTCTGGAGATCAAGTCCAATTGCCTTATTCAAAGCAAGGTCAGGTAGAGCAGGTTGCCCAGGACTGTGTACAGCTGAGTACTGAACATCATCAAGGAGCAAGACTCCACAAGCTCTTTAGGCAACCTCCTCCAGTGTTTGGCCACCCAAGATTCCTGTTGAGCCTTCTTTGCTCCAGAGTGAACACCTTCAGCTCTCTCAGTCTCTTTTCACGCTCCAGTCCATTTACAAACAATTTTTGTGGCCTTGATGGGCCCTCACTGATATGTATGTGTCTCTCTTGTACTCAGGAGTCCAAACCTGTACGCAGCACTGGAGATGTGACCTCATCGATGCAGAGTAGAGGGGAAGGACCAGCTCCTCCTTGCTTCTGATAATGCGCTTTCTTAGATACATTCAACTTCTTGTTGAACAAACTGTCCACCAGGACAGCCAGGGTCATTTCTCTGCAGTACTTGTCAGCCAGTCAGCCTCCAGCCTGCACTGGCACATGCATGGGGACATTCCTCTGCAGGTGTAGGACTTGACACTTCCCTTTGCTGAACTCTTTTCATGGGGTTTGCATTTGGCCATTTCTCCAGCTTGTCAAAGTCCCTCTGAGTAACAGCACAACTATTTGTTTTATCCACTGTCCTCCAAATTTGGATAAGCTCTAACCCCATCAGCAAGGTCATAAATGAAGATGTGCAGCAGCTCCAGTATCGACCTCTGGAGCACTGCTAGTGACCATGCTGCAAGTGGACTTTATGTTGATGATCACGTTGCTTTAAGCTAGTAACACGCATTACAGATGATGTCTTTCAACCATACTGATTATAAAACTTTACCAACTCTACTTTTCTTTAAATGCCTGACTATGGATAGGTTGAAACTGTTGAAGATCAGCAGGTCCTACTGATGCACACATTCAATATCGCTCCATGTCCAGTGTTAACAGATAATGCAGCATTTCTTCACTCCCTACATAAGATGCCATAGTTTCAATGCAGTGGTTTCCAATCAGTATCACGACTTGCTGGTGAGTGACAGTACTTCAGAAGGCATGGATTAACAAGTTTCTGCTGAGCCTGTGTAAACTCCACAGTACCCAGACCACGAACACTGCAAATTCTCTTTCAGGGTCAACTACAAAAACGTTGGGCAAAACTGAACTAGTCATTCCCTTTCAGTGCTTAAATAAAAACTTAATTGCACATGTACATACTCAGGCAAAAGCACTTCTCAAGATATAACTATATCCATTTCTTTTCCCCTATTAATGGATCATCTAATCTGTACATAGCATACAGCATAGAATATTATTTTTCTGCACCTTCTATGCTTTGTTTTGGAAGATTCTATGCCAGAACACCGATTTAGAATGCAGATAACAGAAACAAATAGTAAAAGAAATAGCTTGATTTTATTACTTCAGCTGTCAACTACAAGGTCTTGCAACGACAGGACAAAGGGCAATGCATTTAAACTGGCAGAGGGGAGATTTAGACTGGATGTTAGGAGGACGTTGTTTGCAGTGAGGGTGGTGAGACACTGGCACAGGTTGCCCAGGGAGGTTGTGGTTGCTCCCTCCCTGGAGGTGTTCAAGGCCAGGTTGGAGGAGGCCTTGAGTGCCCTGTACTAGTGGGAGGTGTCCCTGCCTATGGCAGGGAGGTGGGACTAGATGATCCTTGAAGTCCCTTCCAACCTTACCATTCTATGATTCTATGCTTAATGTGTATTTGCAGTGATTGTACAGCTATGCTAATTGTTTTCTACACACAGCTCAGACAGAACTTCTTCCCAATTGATACTGTACACTGTGTCTATCTTTGAAAGCATCCAGAACGTCCAGATATTCCCTTTCCTGACACTGCACTCTATTTCTGACACTAATGAAGAACTGCTTTGGAGCACACATTTGAAAATGCAGACATTTCACGTGTTCCACTACTTGCATTATTTAATAAACTAAATCCCTGATGGTTTAGCCACTGTACAGGCAGAATAAATAAGATAGTCCCTGCTCCAATGACTTAGAATCCAAGTATGAGGGAAAAAGAGAACAGATGGGTAAAGAAAGAGTGGGGAGTACAAGGAAGCAACGAGAACTATTTTGGTTAAGGTGGTAGGAGGATGTGTCGCTCTAGCTGTATTTGTTGGATAATTTTAAAGCCCAATTGAAAGGAAGTAGCCTGGTGGATGTTTACAGCGAGACTGTGGGGAAACATGATGGAAAGCATGACGATGGCTGACTGTCCACCAGGCAGCAGAAACTCCTGCTACCAAATGAGCAAAGCAAGAAAAGTCAAAGCAGCTCAGTTTTGACGTACAACGAGGGAAAAAACCCACAGAAATTAATATAGGGACAAACATCACCAAAAATAGAGGCAGGAAAATGACGTGCGCGCATAAAACAAATCTAGAATGGTCAACCTCAGAAAAGAAGAGTGTAGGTGAGATCCTAGAACATAAGAGCATGAACAAGAGCTGCACAGAATCACAGAATAGTAGGGTAGGGGTAAGACTGGACCTAGTAGGGTAGGGGTAAGATCATCTAGTCTAACCTGCCTGATAAAGCACCTTCACCTAGCTCAAGTAGCACAAGTATCTCAGTCCAACTGAAGTAATAAAATTGCCCACGTGTCCAGGTGGGTTTTAAAAGTTTCCAGAGAAGGTGACTCCACAACCACTCTGGGCATCCTGTCCAGTGTACCATCACCCTCACAGGAAAGAAGTTTTTCCTTTTATTGATGTGCAGCTTCCTGCATTCTAATTTCTACCTGCTGCTCACTGGGAACGGATGAAAAGACTCTGGCCCCATTCTCACTTGTTATTTGCCCCCTTGCCTGTCTAATGAATACCCGGAATATCACATGCCCTTTTGAGGGTAATTTACACCCAAGTGAATTCCTAAGGTGTGGTTCTCTCTTTTAACCATTGATGAGCTCAGGCAGTACTTATAAAGGAAAATAAAGCAATGGAAGATTCAGACAAAAAGTACACAAATGATTTTCATAGAATCATAG
>VWYK01042397.1:0-18054 GCA_013399775.1 Semnornis frantzii | reverse complement strand
AGCTCAAACCAGCACACTGAGCCATGTCCCACAGTACTGCAGAAGCATCAGTTAATGTCTGTCTTAGGCTTTGTGGGTGGGTACTGGCCAAACCAGCCTTCTGTTTCCAGCATCTGCCATAGGAGACACACAGATGCTCTGACATGTCTCTAGCAGAGAAGAAAGGGAGCATTTCTTCAAGAGGGACACAAAGACTTTCTGTGGTGTCACTCAGTCTGCTGTAAAGGCAGAGAACAGCAGCAGGTACAAGTCCATCTGAATGTGAGCACTGTTAGGTCATTGTTCAAAATGCTCATGCATCTGCACACCAGTGAAACCTCTTCTGTGGTGCTCCTTCATGTCTGCTGTCTGAGTAATCATGCAAGTTGAAAGCAAAAAATATGTAGACATCTCCTTCATTTTCTTTGTTTTCCTCTAATCAAGGAATCCTCAAATGGCTCAGGTGGGAAGGGACCTCAGAGTTCATCTCCTCCAACCTCCCCACCATGGGCAGAGACACCTCTCAGCTAGACTCAGCTGCTCAAGGCCTCATCCAGCCTGGCCTTCAACACCCCCAGGCAGGAGGCAGCCACAGCCTCCCTGGGCAGCCTGTGCCAGAGTCTCACCACCCTCCTACTCAAGAACTTCTTCCTCAGCTCCAGTCTAACCCTGCTCTGCCTCAGCTTCAAACCATTGCCCCTTGTCCTGTCTCTAGACACCCTGATGAAAAGTCCCTCTGCAGCCTTCCTGCAGATGCCTTCAGCTATTGGCAGGCAGCTCTGAGGTCCCCCTGGAGACCTCTCTGCTCTAAGCTGAACACCTCCAGATCCCTCAGCCTGTCCTCACAGCAGAGGTGCTGCAGCCCTTGGATCATCTTTGTGGCCTCCTCTGGACTCACTACTTCTTAGGCTCTGTGTGCTCCTTCTGCTGGGGACAGCAGCACTGGAGGCAGAATTGGAGGTGAGGTCTGAGCAAAGCAGAAGTTGCATTAGAATCACAAGACAACAATTCTCAATATTTGCAGCTTTTTTCCAAATAATTCAGGAAGCTGTGAAAACAGAGGTGAGGCTACCAAAACTGTGCTTTGCAATTCTTATTATGTTCACCTGGAATTCTTCCAGGAGGAAAAATGAAAGTCACCCCATGATAGCAACTGAAGTGTAGGACTGCCAGGCTGCCAGGATGTCTGTGACAGAAGCTGGAGTGCTGAGGCAAACTCCAACTGAAATGCTTCTGTACAGGCTGAGAAACAAAATTTCAGCTCCCTGGGGACTTGGGACATTACATAGATAGCTGTAGAACTACACAAGCAGTGATGAAGTGAAGGCTTGGCAAGCACTGTTCAGAATTTGATCTTGAATTCTTAAATTGCAATCCAGTGCCTAAGCTTTAGTTTTTGGTAACATGTGGTGTGAGCAAGCACACCATTAGAATGTCACATTTAACATAACTGGAAGGAAAAGTCACCCAGGATCAGATCCTTCTTAAAGCATAAACTGGTCAGAAGAAGTTGTCAGTCAGCTAAGGAGTTCAGTCACTGGCATCTGGACTCCATTTTGTAGCTGGGGGCCTGTGGATAACACTGGATTTTGCCTGGCATTTCAAAGCCTTTCGTGGTGATACTCGGCCCAGCACCACGCGTCAGCAGCACTCCCTGGGCTGGGGAAACATTTGCCACTGCCTTGTTTTCATAGCCTGTAGTTTCCTACAGCACCTCTTGGGTTTGCTCAGAAGAAACCAAAGTATGCTTGGAATTGTCATTTGGAAAAATGGTGTAGACTTGTGGTGAAGTGGCACTGACTCCATGCCATAAAGCTCTTTATGGAGCTTCACCATCTCCGTATCAAGTTCTGCAACTCAATCCCAAAAGAGGCCTTTTCAGAACCCATGCAGCCTTTAAAGGGCCACCTATATTAACTCTGTCTTGATGACAAACACATCTGCTAGGGACTTAGCAGACATCACCCTGAAGTGGAGGCTGGCATCTGGCATTGCTCTTGGCAAGAGCCCCAGCCTCCTCGGGAGCTGGGCTCTTGGATTCCCACCTCTCTTGACTAACAATGGCCTCAGGGCGAGCAGCAATGCTATGTGCAGGAGGTTAAGTTACTCTTCTTATGCCAGGCCCCTCTTGCTGTAAATCAAAGCAGCACCACTTAAACGTATGGAGCTACCCCGACTTACAGCAGCTCAGGTCTTGGTCTGCCTGCTGGAGCTGGAGGCAGCTGTGAGTGCTACCAGCAAGAGCTGGACCTGCCATGCTAACTTCCCTTCCTCAACAAGGCTTTTACTCAGCTGTGCCTCTCTGGTGACCTATGCTTTTAGGGAAGGATGAGCACTCAGCAACAATGCTGAAACAAAGGGACATATTGAAGGCTCTTTTATGTTCCATGGGAGAGTCCCGGCTGAAGAGTAAAAGGGAAAAGCCTCAGGCACAGAAGCAGAAGGCAGGTCTAGATTTCCAGCAGCAGCATTTCAAAGCTTAGAGGCATTCAGGTCTTTTTCCAGAGTCGTTTGCAAACTGTGGCCATGCATCTAGTTTTAGATCATGATCTCCACCTGCTTCTTTTTCCTCCAGAGTTTAGGATAGTTGGGTGCATGCTCAGGGCCACCTTTAGAAAGCACCACCTTGCAAAGCTGTATTCTCACAGAAAAGATTGTGCACGTTAAAGAAGAGCCAAACAGGAAGGATCCTTCCCAGCTCCCTCCTCTGGAGCACAGCCTTGTGTGCAGTAAGGTTCACTAACCCTTTGCACAACCCCTGTGATTCTTTCTGGGACATTTCAAGGTCCTTTCCAACCCCCTACTATTCTGTGACTCTGTGAAGAGAATTGGTCACCCCAAACATCATTTACTGAAGCTTTTAATCCTGATCTACAAGGTAAAGAAGAACATTTGCCTTACAGACACACATTTTTCAATACTCCAGGTAGTTTATGTCACAGCAGCAGCTTCAGCAGGGCACAGAATTAATTTCTCCAGAAGACCAAATAGGGAACAGCACCTGAGGCTGGAACCTAACTGCAGTAAATGAAAATATGCAAAGAATGGAACTGTGCTGCCAATGATAAAACTCTTGCCAGTCCCCAGGGAGAGTCAGGGCAAGCAGACTGTATCTGAAGAGCAGCACCTTCTGAGCCTTCCTCGAGGAAGATGGAAGGGAAATGACAGTTCAGAGGTTGCTAAAATGGCTGCAGGTTCCTACCTGCCATACAACTGGGGTTTGTTGGGTTCTTTTGAGCTACCATTTGCATGCAGAATGGCTTTGGGTGCCAACCTTCAGAGAGGAACAGTCAGCCACAGCAAGACCAAGGGTCTTCCTAGGCCTGAAGCCTGCAGCCACACCAAGGGACAAAGACATCCCTACAGGGGGAGCAGGGGCTGGGGCAATGCCAGCTACAGAGAGCCCAGGGGAGGGCATCTGCAATTAGTGCAGCTGTAAGAATTGAACACCAAACTAACTACAGTGGTAAGGCTGCACTGTGACAGACAGACTGACAAATCCCTGGTGGGAACACACCAACAGCCCTGGGTAACTCCCCCTTGTTTAGATCAGTAGCAGTTCTTACATCCCTTCCAGCTTTGGGTCAATGTCTGATCCTTCTTCTGTGCCACTTTTGTCCCACAGGCTTCCAGTGACTGTATCTTGTCCTCAGGAAGTCAGCTGGCTCCTACCTCCAGAATCTTATCCCTTTTCTTGCAGCAAAGGCAGCTCTGGCTAAGGCACTCCTCTGAATTTTTTTAGCATTTATTCTTTTCATAATTTTTCCAACCTTAGCCCTGTTGAGGAATTTTCTGCCTTGCTCTCCTACACAGAAACCCTAATGAAGATTCTGCCATGAATTTTACACCCACCCCTCCTTTTCTTCTTTCCCTCCCATCTCCCATTCTTGGAGCCTGGTGTGCACAACTCCCATTTTTGGCTCTCCCTCTCCCACTCTCCTCACACTGTTCTTGCTGTCCTCCATGTACACCTTCCTTTTCCCCTTACTTTTCTAGATGGCTCAAACTCTCTCTCCACTCATGCAACCACAACCTTTGGCACACTTCTGTTGATTCACAGGGGCCACCTCAGGTCACTGCCTCTTCTGCCCACGAAAACATTCCTCTTTCTTGCACCCTGGTTTTGAAGATAGGTCTCCACGTGGTCCCTGAGGGCCACCGAGTGTGCGGAAAGGTCCAGACAGCCAAAGAGATCCCAGAAAAACTCTCTCTCCTGGCTTCAACTCTCCAGCAAATACCTGACTGTATTTCTGACAGCTAGCTCTAGCATGGAATTCCTAATAAGAGGAAAGAGAAACATATAGCCTGTCAGGGCTTGGAATGGCAGCATGGCATGTGGCTGGGCAGGCTGCGTCTGCAGTATCGGATAGCTGCTCCCCAAGCTGCAGACAGAGGAGCTTTGTGTGCTCTGCTGACACTCCTTCAGCAAGGCCAACACACAGACATGGATGGGGCTCTTCTGGCTTATGCTGACACACACCCAAGAGTAAGCAACTTTTTTCTCTTATGGCAACAAGACTTTGTGAAGGTGAAAAACAGAGCACCAGTATTAGCCCCTTGTGACTCCATATTCCGTGCAGGGCAAGCACTCCTCCCTCAGTCCTCATTCCAGCAGGAGCAAGGACAGCTCCCACCAAAGCAAGTGAAGAGGAGATTCAGGGATCATGCTGAAGCAAGCAGAGGACAGTCACACTCTCTCTGGAGACTCTACAAGGGAGCAGTTTGCTTTTTTTAATCCTGAAAATCTTCCATTTTGAGTTCCTCAGGGTAGTTCTAAGTTTTCTTATCTTCCTAGTTGTGAATAATTAGACAAGATAGGAGTGCTCCTCCCTGCAGCAGTAACAGAGGAACAACCAAAAATGGCTGTTTCCTAAAGTATTCTAATACTTCAGCTTTCAGTGTTCTCAGAAAGGGAGCTTGCTCTCAGATTGCCAGCAGCAATGAGGCACTCTAATTTACACGTGTCCACTTGGAACAGGATATGCTAAGGTCTGCCCATGCAAGAAGTAGTAAAAAGCATGCTGGTGGCCAGCAGATGAGGGCATGCTTGTGAACACCTGCATGGTTAACAAAGTGCATTCAATAACATCACTGAAAGGGAACCACTGGAGAGATCTCAAAGATAAACAGAGGACTTCTTGGACGTTGCCTTGGTAGGAGTCAGGTATTTTCAAAACCAGCTTGGCAGCAGGTGCCTTTTGGGGGGACATTTATGGTCAGTAAACAGCACTCCAAAAGGAAGGAACTCAGCCAGTTTCTTATTTCCATGCAGTACAGAAAAGCCCCTAAGGAGAAGCCAAGCAGCACAAGTCCCTTTGACAGATACTTAGGTAAAAGCATCATCAGCATCTGGATCTACAAGCAGCAGAAACAGTGTCTTAGAGAAATCATGGGTAAGTCAAAGAGTTTGAGAGGGAGATATCCACAGTGGTGAGAAGGGATCTGACCAAGAAGCAGCAACAGTCACTTCACAGTGCACGTGGCAAAGCCAGTGGAAAAACAGGACCATGTGCTTTGAAAGTCACCCCAAATTCCAGCCAATTCATAGCAGAAAGATCCCTTTGGTTTTGTCTTCACTCCTGACTACATCAAACTAGGACTCTAGAGTGATCTCTCTGCTATGTGGTAATGCAGAACAGCTAATTACAAATGGCAAAGCAACTGCAGTTCAGCCAGTGCAAAAACTTGCTTTCAGAAAAAACATTCAGCAATCCCCTGAACTCAAGCTCTCCCCAAACACACAGAAACACTGATGGAGCCTTCTGCTAAACAGCAGGGACAACAGTGACACCTCTGAGCAGGGCACAGGAGAGCTGAGCTGTTAACAGGGACATCACAGGCAGTGACACCCCTGAGCAGGACAGCAGATGGGCCAAGCAATCCCTTCCACCCAGCACTCAGGTGATGTGTTCTATGCACTTCCTTGTTAGGTAGCTCTCAGCACACAAAATGTTTTTTTCTTTTTTCTTGCTCTCAGGGCACTGGGGTGGTAGTGGTGACCTTAGAGCAGCCTTCCAGCACCTGAAGGGATCCTGTAGAAGGCGGAAGAGGGACTTTTCATCATGATGTCTTGCAGTAGGACTAGGGGGAATGGTTTGAAGCTGAGGCAGAGCAGATGTACACTGGAGCTTGTAGTGGTAGGCAGGCCAAAACAGGCTTACACATGTCCTGCCTTGCCCAGACATGTTTTCCTGCTCTCCCTCCTTCTCCTATGGGGAGAAGCTACGGTGGGAAAGAAGACAAAGAACCTGGAGCCACTGAGTCTGAGGACTCTGGCTTGCCCAGACTTGTTTTGCTCCTGTGCTAAACAAGGTACACACATACTTAGCTTGTGCCTGCCTCATGCAAGGTCTATGTTTTGCCCAAATTTGGGTAAAGCAAGCCTCTGGTTTCACCTAGTATGGTCAGGCTTGGCTAACTGCCATTCTGATTGGCTGTTCTGTGTCCAAAGGCCCATTAGTCTTGGGCTCTATGGATAAAAAGAGATGAGCAGGTAACACAATGTGCTCTGCCCTTGTAGTCATGATTCCTCACTGCTTACTGCTGCCTGCTGCCATTGCTCACTGCCTTCTTGTATCCTGAACTGCCTGGAAACTGCCTGCCTTGAGTTTGCCAGGAACAGGCTCTAACTGCTCCATGCAATCAGCCTGCACAGCCAGCATGACCTTGTGCCAAGGCTGCACAGCACAGACATCCTGCCTGCACCTGAAAGCCTCCTGCCAAGACAGGAATCCTGGAGGTACACAGATTGTCCAGAGGAGATCAGGGCCAGGTCAGAGGTTGTCTGCCTCCTTTCCCCAGCACCCTGAAGCCTCAGCAGCTGACAAGACAGTAACAGAACTCCCCAAAAGTGTTTGGGTGCTGTCTGAAGCTGCAGCCCTGCGAGTCAGGAGATACTTTGTGAGTAAATACTTAAAGCCTCTTGTAACTCACCACTGCCTTCTGCCATAAGCAGAAAGGAGCTCCTTGAGTCCACTTGGTGGACAGGCAGCACACTGACCACAAGCAGTGCACTGACCCCAGGAGCCTTCTCTTCCAGTTCAACTGAGTTCAATTAATGTTTATTTATTTTTGCTAGTTGATTTCTAGATCTGATATTATTATCTGTATAATGTTTCCAGGACCATGTGAAGAACTGAGTATTATTAAAATTAGTGGTTGGAGGGGCAAGACTCCTGAATATTGACAATTAATAAACAATATTAATTTTTGAAAATAATATTTTGCATCAATTAATTACCCCTTCATTACAGAGCTGAGGAAGAAGTTCTTCAGTGTGAGGGTGGTGAGACCCTGGCACAGGCTGCCCAGGGAGGCTGTGGCTGCCTCCTGCCTGGGGGTGTTGAAGGCCAGGCTGGATGAGGCCTTGAGCAGCTGAGTCTAGCTGAGAGGTGTCCCTGCCCATGGTGAAGAGGTTGGAGGAGGTGAGCTCTGAGGTCTCCTCCAACCTGAGCCATTCTGTGACTCTATAGTCCAACAGTGATCACCCAGCAATATTACACAGAACAATTTGAACACAAGACAGAGGTTCAAAGTGAGGACCTGGGGAGTCAGTATCTCAGCACCCTGTGCACAAGCATTTGGTATCCTTTAGCTGGATGTGGTGCACAAATTATTTTGTCTACCACATCTCCCACTTTTGTTCTCACTGCACTTCCCTCTATTAGCACATTACCAATTAATTGTCCTCTGGTCTCTACTTTTTCTAGAATAAACTCAAGATAATGCTGACCTCACCCAAACACACATTCCACAGGGAGTGTAATCCAGTACTTATCTGTAAATGCATCCACATATTTTCAGCAAAACCAGCTTTGTTATGGAATAAAAATGCCCTAGCAGAGAATAAAGCCTATAAACATCTTCAGTCTGATTCCTGTCAGAAATCAGTTCCCAGAACCACTGCAGTTTCCTGCAGCCTCACAGCTCTGTCCAGAGCCTCCTCCCTTTCTGCAAAACCATATCTACCTCTGGGCTCACTTCCTCAGCTCCCACCACAGCCCTCACTCAGACTTTCACAGGCTGCAGCAGGTACTGCTGGCACAGGGAGCAGATCCAAATCCAACGGCACCAGCTCTTCCGTGTTTACATCAGCAGCTTCCACTTACAGTTTTTTAGAAGTAAAAAATTCCCACTGGGAGATGGAACTGAATCATTCCAAGCCAAAGATAGAGATCTGCTGGCTCCTCAACACTGAGACTTCACTTATTATTTTACCACTTCTTTAAATGCTGCTTGCACACAAACCCACATTTAAAGCAAAGGCTACTTGTACTCTCCAGGCAGCTCTGATTAAAAAGGAATTATATTAATCACATAGACTACCAAAAAACTTTCTATAAGGACAAATGCAGGGTCCTGCAACTGGGGAAGAACAAGAGCAGGCATCAGTACAGACTAGAAGCTGTCCTGCTGGAAAGCAGCTCCATGGAGAAAGACCTTGGAGTGCTGGTGGGCAGCAAGTTCTGCATTGTCAACGATGGGTCCTTGTGGCCAAGAGAGCCAACAGCATCCTGGAGGGCAGCAAGGAAAGCATGGCCAGCAGGGCTAGGCAGGTTCTTCTTCCCTCTGCTCTGCTGAGACCACACCTGCAATACTGTATCTAGTTTTGGGCTCTCCAGCTCAAGAAAGACAGGTACCTGCTGGAGAGAGCCACGAGGATGATGAAGGGACTTGAATACCTCTGCTGTGAAGAAAGGCTGAGAACCCTAGGGTTGTTTAGTCTGGAGAAGGCAAGGCTGAGAGGGGATCTGATTAAGGTCTAACAAGCTGGAACACAGGAGGTTCCACCTCAACTCAAGGAGACAGTTCTGTATGGCGAGGGTGCCAGAGTCCTGGAGCAGCCTGCCCAGAGAGCTTATGGAGTGTCCTTCTCTGGAGACTTTCCAACCCACCTGGATGTGCTCCTGTGTGACCTGCCCTGGGCACTCTCATTCTGGCAGGGGGCTTGGACTGGATGATCTCTGGATCATTCTGTGATTATTGCTCTGACACAGCTTAAATACTGTGCAAGCTTTTTCAAATACCTACTTCAGGGAATCTGAGGCTCAGCTGGCACAGCTGTCTGAGGACAGGTATTTTATTTTCAGGCTTTCAACATCTTAATTATTTGTTGGAAATACTGCCAGCAAGCCACTGGGTGTGAAGAGCCCACCTTGCCCATTCAGAAGGCATCCTGGTGACTCTGGGATAAAACCATGGGCCTGGCAGTCAGAATACAATTTGTCATCCCAGAGAAGTTGGAACCAGGTGGAAGACAACCTGAGTATAAGATCTGTCATCAGCCCAACCCTGCTCCCCAGCTGCTGCTGCAATGGGAGTGAGATGTCATGTGTCACCCAAAACCTCTCCCAAAGAAAGGCTGACTTATCCCCCAAGAACTTTAACCAAAGGTATTCCAAACAGTTCCTTCCAAGCAAAGGAAGCCCTTAGGAAAAAAAGGGCATTACCTCGACAGTTTGTGCAAGACCAAAGGTCTGCCTGGACCTGGCTCTGCCAAAGGTCTGCAGTGGAAAGCAAAGGAAGCAAATAAGACAAAGAAAGAATGTCTATAATCTGCTCCTTCATGCCTCTCTCACCTTTCAGTTAAAACCAATAAAAATAAAATCCCCTCCAGCATTTTTAAGTTCTTTTTGTAGAAAAGACCACTGATAAATCCTTTGATCTGCTGCAGGCTTCTGCAGCACTTCAAGGACTGACTTTGTGCTCCCAGGAAAAACGCCAGCACGTTGCAAAGCAAGGTTCAAACTTCTTACTACTCTTAACTGGGCTCCAAGCATGAATGCTGAGCTCTTTTCAGCAGGACATGGTACAGATTTTGCAAAGCCTGGATCAGAATTCCCACCTGTGAATGCCAAATTCATGAGGCTAATTTTTGTCACAATCACATCGGTGCAGCTCTGCCGCAACTACAATGAGAGCACAGGAAGCAGCTACCATTGCTGTTTCACCCCAGCTAGTCCCATTTATGTGGAAGAGACTATAGCTAATTTGGAAAGCCCATGGACCTCTGTTCTGCTGGCAGCTGCTCAGCTGCAGCCAGGATCTGGCTTCATTACTGCTGCACTTCCCCTGCTCTCTGCTCCCCACAGCCCTGGCTCTGCAGATCAGCCTGCAGTTCAGAGTGAACTGTTGCTTTTCAGACATAATTCCAAGCCAGTGTTTGTCCAGCTCACCCACCCTTCATTCTTTGACCAAGACTTGCATTAGACCTTCTCTAGCTTTATGAAAATGACAGGGGAAAAACAAAGCAGAACAAACCAGAATCAGCTCTTCCACATTGCTTGTCTCTCCTTGAGGCCAGCATACTGCAATTTTAACTGATGCTGACTTTCATGCCTGCAGTTTGGCCCACGACCTGAAAGACTACCAGAATTAAAACTCGAGGCCGTTTTTCATGAGCTCCTTTTTCTTGACTAAACCTTCAGAGAATCATCTATAGACACATTTCTCAGACAGCTCCCTGCTACTTGTCATCAGGAGGTTCCCTGAGTAGGTGTCAATGGCTGCCAGCTGCAGCATTCTTCATTTAAAGTTCAGGTGTGATAAAATGTGGCAACTAGAGGAAACTACTAATTTCTGCAGGAATGTTAACTAGCTGGAAGTTAGTCGTCAGCTTAAAAAGAACCCAAAAACTAACTTCAAAGACAGCAGCATGATTGGCAGCTTCCTTTGGAGCAGCACAGAAGAAATGCCTGATTCTTGCAGAGAGCTGATCCTAAGTCCCTTCGATAAGGGGAGTGAATGCCGCTGGCTGTGGACCAGCCACCGACAGTGCAGCCAAAATTGCTGGGATCGTGTCCCAAACCCAACCTCCTTCCCATGTAATATAGCTTGTTTGGCAATTAGGTGACAATTATGGCATCCTGTTCTGCAGGAAGCCTTAAATGTGAGCTTGTCTCATTGCAAATATGTTTATTTATTTGCAAACTTTATTTAATCCTGGCAGATGACTACGCAGATAAAGTGCTGAAAGCTTGCAGCTAACGTCCGTATTTACAGGCTTTGTTGCTTTCCACTGCTGAGACCTTCACTCAGTTTAATTGCTTACTGGCACAGATTTTAGTAGGCTCCAGAGAATATATTTGCCCACATTAACATCCAGCTAGAGATTTTACCAAAGCAATCTGCTAGATCAGCAGGCACAAGGTACTGATGAAGGAGTCCATCAGCCAAAACAATAAAGGAATGGTTTGAAGCTGAGGGAGAGCAGGGTTAGGCTGGAGCTGAGGGAGAAGTTCTTGAGTAGGAGGGTGGTGAGACTCTGGACTAGGCTGCCCATGGAGGCTGTGACTGCTTCATGCCTGGGGGTGTTGAAGGCCAGGCTGGATGAGGCCTTGAGCAGCTGAGTCTAGCTGAGAGGTGTCCCTGCCCATGGTGGGGAGGTTGGAGCAGATGAGCTCTGAGGTCCCTTGAGGAACCTTTAGGTTTTCCAGCAGTAGCAAGCAATCGTTAGTTAAATAACTGTTTCCTTTCTCCTCAGCTCAGAGGAAAATGCTGTGTGGGGTGAGAAAGTGGCAGGTATTGTGGAAAAGGGGAGGAAAAGGTTGGAGATGGAGAGAAAAAGGTTGGACATGGAAAGAGGAAGATGGGAGAAAAGGAAGGAGGTGGAAAGAAAAGGAGGAAGATGGGGGAAAGTAGATGGAGAGGAAAGGAGGGAGTTGGGGGAGAAGGGAGATGTTAAAAAAAAAAAAAAGAAAGAAAAAAGAAAACTGGCCTGTAGTGTTTTCCTTGAAACCAACTTGTTCGTGGCCCACCCTCTGTCTTTTCTGCTTGGAGTAGTAGCCAGCCATCTTCACCAGCTCACTGTGTTGACTGAAGCAGCACAAATCACACCTGCCTAAGAGGGAAAAATGAGGAAATAAAGAGGAAAACTAAGAAATAAAAATAAATACAAATTATAAACAAATTATAAATATATACAAAGCATGAGGTCATTCAGCAAGGTCTCCATGGGATGCATTCCTGGGTGACCTGCACTAGATTCTATGGTCCTGCTCTGGCAGGGGGACTCAATGATCTATGGAGGTCCCTTTCAACCCCTAACATCCTGTGATCCTCAGCACTTCTTGTTCCCATATGGCAAGGACAGGGATGTCAGCTGTGGATAAACAACCTTTCTTCATCCATCTGCACAGGTGAAAAGCCATGATGCAGGCAGCCAGAATGTTTCCATTGCAGCTCATGTGCTGCTCTGCCTCCCTCCCTTCAGAGCACCACACTGTGCTTTGACAGAAGAGCTGGGTGGACCTCGTGTCCTGCCACAACGTTAAGGAGCAGCCAAAAAAATCTATTTTATTTTGCATTAAGCAAGTGCTTTAGTATCAGACTCAGACAAATCTCAGCCCTCAATTTAGCCCACCTCCTTCTGGTTTTCTGCAGCACCTGCAGCTGTAGCCAGAAGGCATCTCCGGTTGTGAAGGAGGAGGTGAGCAGCTGCCACACATCCTTCTGCCACTCAGCAGAAACAGGTGCCTCCAGAACTGAAGCAGGAGCCAGCTGTCCAATTTTATCTTCCTCTTTGGATACATGTTATCATAGAGTCACAGAATTGCCAGGCCCATCCAGTTCCAACCCCCCTGCCATGGGCAGGGACACCTCACACTAGATCAGGTTGCTCAGAGCCCCATCCGGTCTGGCCTTGTGGCGATGAACCCACACACCACTGCTGAGTGAGTGTATTACAGTAACATGGCCAGACCCACCACCAGCACCTTCCAGTTTGCTAAGCCATAGAAACCTGCTCACCCAACTTATCATTTGCTACACCTGAGTCAGAATTTTATCAGCCTTTCTTTGACTGTGTTCCCCTGCTGGCAAGTTATTAATAGGAATCCAAAAGTAACGGAAAGCTATTATGATCATTAAAGTAAGCAGAGGAAAAGCAGCCAACCTTTGCTTACAGACGTGCCAGAAACCAGAATACACATTTTTTCCAGTTCACAAACACTTCAGGAAGGAATTTTGGTCCTGGCATTCTTAGGAGAAATCAGATGCCTAAAGGCCATTTAGGTTCAGCAGTGGGGAGGGGGTTTCTTGGTTTGGGGAGCTGCTGGCCAAGTCATAGGCAGATGTGGTTTTAAGAAGGAAATAAAATCAACACACCTTACCCATGCTTTCACAAAGATGCACACTTCAGGGAACTTATTTCCAGCCAAATGCTGAAGCCATTTTTTGCTCAGGAAAGGTCACAGAAGTCAACAGAAGTTTTGCTGAGTGAGAACTGCAGGATTTGTCTCTAGGAGTCATCAAAATAGTGCCTTTAGTACCGAAACAACAGCAAAAAAAATGCAGTCCCTGTAAATCATCCAAAAGAACTACTGCCTTAAAGGGGGCCACTCAGCCACGCCATTCTAGCACATCTTGGTGGGACTTGGGTGCAGTGCCCTTCAGCTGGTATTTGGACAAGCTGGGAGAAGCACTTGGGCACAGTAGAGTCAGTCCAGGTTAGTGTCAGGGGACATCAGGGGCAGTGGCAAGCTCCTGCCAGCAAGCAGGCAGAGTGCATTTCTGGAAGGAAACATGTTTTCACCAAGAGAAAAGGGAAAAATAAACAAGGTGGGAAAGGAAGCCAACACTTTCCACTGAAAGAAAGAAAAATGATTCAAGGGATGAGGAGGTCAAAGTAAGAAGAGCTCCTCTGCAGACTTGTCAGGTCCTACTGCTTTGCTCTCCTGGATGTAAAGGCTCCATTGCTTTGCCTTCCTTTAGTCATGGACTCAGAGAATTGCCTGCTTGGAAAAGACCTTGAGATCACTGAGTCAAACCAAAACCTGACATCTCCTTCTACACCACTCTTAAGACCACGTCTCCAAGCACCTCATCCAGAGAGCTTTAAAACACCTCCAGGGATGGAGACTCCACCACTTCCCTAGGCAGCCTGTTCCAGTGCCAAGTGACCCTTTTAGTGACAAAACTGTCCCTAATATCCAATCTAAACCTCCCCTGGTGCAGCTTGAGGCCATTCTTCTTGGCCTGTCACTTGTTACTTGGAAGAAGAGGCCTGCCCCCACCTCACCACAATATTCTTTCAGGCAGTTGTAGGGAGCAGTGAGGTCTTCCCTCAGCTTCCTCTTCTCCAGGCTGAAGAATCTCAGTTCCTCAGCTCTTCCTCACAGGACTTGTTTTCAAGACCTCTCTGCCCTTCTCTGGACAAGCTTCAGCACTTCAATGTCCTTCTTGCAGTGAGGTACTCCAAACTGAACACAGCAGCCAAGGGGTGACCTCACCAGTGCCAAACAGAGGTAAGATCACTTCCCTGGTCCTCCTGGACACACAAACTAGGATGCTGGTGGCCTTCTTGGCTGCCTGAAGACTCCACTGGCTCAGTCAGCTGTAGACCAGCACCCTCGGATCCCTCTCTGCCAGGCAACTTTCCAGCCACTCTGCCCCAAGCCTGTAGCACCACATGGGGTTGTTGTGACCCAAGTGCAGGAGCCAGCACTTGGCCTTGGTGAACACCATAAGCTGGCCTCAGCCACCCATCCAGCCTGCCCAGCTCCCTCTGCAGATCCTTCCTCACCTCCAGCCGATTCACACTCCTGCCCAGCTTGGTGTCGCCTGCAAACTAACTGAGGGTGCCCTCAATGACCCCATCAAGGTGACTAGCAAAGATGTTAAAGCTGCTATGAAGATATTAAATATTCATGTGTTTGCTTTTCAATCCTCCTTGCTTTCAGGTTTCCATTGTGTTTCCTTTAGAAGAGCAGGTATGGACATGGACCTCCTACAGAGGAGACATCAATGCCCTTCTCTTAGTTCACAGCCTTCTCAAGAGCCTGGGGACAAGGAAGGGTCCTGGAGGCAAACCATCAGATGTCCTTGGTATCTGACATCAGGCACTCTGGGGATGCATTTGAGGAAAGCCTTGACTATGCTGCCTGGAGGAAAATCCATGTTTTAGTATCTGTTTATTGCCCAAAGCTGTCCTCTGATGCAGTCCTTGCACTGCCATGTATCCCTTTTGCTCTTTATTTGGTGAATACCTGGTTTATGATGGAGGCTTTTAGGCCTCATCACAACACAGTGCTGATAGTCTGGCACCAATCAACTCTGTTCCTTCAGTCTACCACAGCCCTTGCTTATTAGCAAAGCCTCAGAAGTGCAGCCCATGTGTTCTTTTGTAAACAGACAATATTCAAACACATTCCTCTGTGAATGGCACAGTAGTTAGTCAAATATCAATATTGCTGGGGGGGGGGGAATCAATCTTACAGAAGTCAAAATTTAAAAGTAATGATTGTGTCTATTTTCATGGACTTGGCCCTTTGAGGCCTCATTATTTTTCAAATGCTATGAAGAGCACCACAAATGTTTCTTTCAGGACCTGGCGGAGCAAACACATCTGAAATCCTAAATCCAACAGACTTCTCTGCACTCTTTCTTCATGAAGAAAGCTTCATTCCACTTCATATGTAGAGTGTATCAATGTATTTTCAACCACTGACATCCAAATGACAGACGTGAGATGTTTCCTGAGCATTTAATCCAGGGAAGCACGTCTAGGGCTGGACGAAGTGAAAAGCAAGACTGCTGAAGTCACAGCCCCTCTGCTTGAGCACTGTTATTCTCTACTGGTCCTTGTCTGACAAGAGCTTTCTAATGTCTTTGTTACAAGTGCAAGCTTTGTCACCTGGGAAGAGCCATTCCTGCAGCAGTGCTGCTGGGCAGAAAGATGCATGGCAAATGTCTGAAAGCTTGGACTCTGTTCTGGATCGTCAGGATTCGAACTTCAAATAGCAGCTTCGAATGATTCACAGGATTAGTTCTTACACAATAGTCATGAAAACATGCACTGAGTTTGGGCCAGCCCTGGGGAATTATGAATAATTGATACTAAATGGAGTTCTGCTCCTTGGATGCTGGCAGATGTGGACATCACAGGGTTCTTTGAATGAATGAATGTACGACTGATAAATGGATTTTAAACTACTCATGATTCCAAATTACTGAACATTTGCTTTAAATCTACTTCAGTTCAGCATAGTACTGCTGAGTTTTCTTAGGTGTCTAGTGACAGGGAATGGTTTGAAGCTGAGGCAGAGCAGGCTTAGACTAGAGATGAAGAAGTTCTTCAGTGTGAGGGTGGTGAGACTGTGGCACAGGCTGCCCAGGGAGGCTGTGGCTGCCTCCTGCCTGGGGGTGTTGAAGGCCAGGCTGGATGAGGCCTTGAGCAGCTGAGTCTAGCTGAGAGGTGTCCCTGCCCATGGTGGGGAGGTTGGAGCAGATGAGCTCTGAGCTCCCTTCCAACCTGAGCCATTCTAGGATTCCATGATTCTGTGATGTTTCAATTAGCAGAAATTTCAATGCAAAGGGAAAACAAAATTTTAATTAGAAATGGGAGTTAGAGAACTATGAGAGCACTCAATTATTTCTAGAATGGGAGCTGAGCTCCAGCCAAATCCAGCTGAGGATTTGTTAACATTTTAGTAGGGCAGATATTTGAATCAAGGATTTGGAGAATGGTGTTTTTAAGGTTTGGTTCAGGCATTACATAAACATCTGAATGAAGTTCTTGTAACTCTTTCACAAAGCAAACCAAACAAAACCCAAACCAATCCACCCCCCTCAAAAACAATTACTAAACCCCCTAACATTTTCAGGTCTGGAACTCTGACTCTATCTACATTTCAAATGCACAGCACTTGTGTGCCTAAAACCTTACTTTCCCTTCCTCTGGCTTCACAATTTAACATCTGCAGGTAGCACTGTACTGATTCAAACCTCCTCCTGACACCACACAACCCCACTGCAATGATATGCAGTGATCTGGACATCACTTAAGGACCATGAGCCACTTCCCTGCCATGAAGCTCCCTGGCAGCTTTTAAACATACTTTCCAAACAAGTAAGTACATCCCAACTGGTTATCACTTCAGTAGCTGATCCTGCTTGGCAGGGGGGTTGGGTTTGATTTCTGGAGGTCCCTTCCAACCTCTAAGGTTCTGTGATTCTCTGATACATGCCTCCTGCTGCTTTTCAGTCCTGTAATCAGAACAACTCTTCTGGCAGCCTTTAAGAGAGCAGCTACAGAGCCCCACGATGTCGAATGCAGAGGGCATTACTGTGACCTAAGGGCAACTTGTGCCTGCTCTTTGATGGTTCCCTGGAAAGCTGAGAGCCAGCAGGAAGCAGGTTCAGCAGCACTGCTGTCTGTTCTGCCTGGAGGCTGTGCAGCAAGACTCCCTCTCCTAACCACTGCTGGGATATGTTTATTTGCAGCTGGAATGGTAATTACATGGATGGCTCTTTCCAAATGAAGTATGGTTCCTCCTTTTCACTCTGAAGTCAGGATGACCACAGTGTATCTGTTATTACAAGTGGTGTTTGCTCTCTCCTGACACTGGAGGAGGCTGCCAGCCTGCCAGCTCAGCAAAAATATCAACCAGCATTTGTTTTGCTGGCCAGATGAAAACAAGTGCATCTCAGGTTGAAATCAGCAGCACTTGAAAAATTTTAGTTCTCAATGAAAAAAAAAAAAAAAATAATCAAAAAAGTCAGGAAAGAAAACAGAGAGGACTCTTGAAAAAGAACAGACTCTTTGTAAAATAATGTATTAGGCAAAGGAAGTCAAGAGAAGAAAAGATAAATGAAAGGTGACCAAGCAGGGAAAAGAAATAAAAAGAAGAGGCAGCAATTCAGCTTGACTCCACTACTGATGGCTTTCACTGGAGGAACACAACATTATAATTATGAATAGGAACTGAAGGATTAATTTCAGCTAAAAAAGTACTCAGAAGAATCTGTCAGCAAGAAAGCCAAGACATGGATAAGATTAATCATTATAAAAGGCATAATCAACTTGGCCTGCATGAAATCCCAGTATTTGCAGTCTCTGGTGACACTGGGAGTGGAAGGGTGACAGCACAGCCCATTTGGAGTCACCTCTGGGCTTCTTTCAATGTATTCAGCACTGCTGACTTTTTCTGGTCAGCTTCAGGTCTTTGGCTAGCCAGGACCTGAGGGGGAATCATTCCTGTGCCATGATGAAGCTCTGTTCAAGCTGCTCCACTACTGCTTCCCAGTAGTGGCTATAGTAAATCTTAGAATCCTAGAATGTCTCTGTGATGGTTTGGG
>VWYK01042391.1:3393-13393 GCA_013399775.1 Semnornis frantzii | reverse complement strand
AGCCTCCCTTTTTTCTTTTTCTTTTTTTTTTGGTTTGTTTTAATGTCTGACTTGGAGATTCATGTAATTGCCAGTTACAGGGACCCAAATGTAAATGATTCATGAAGAAATAAAGACACTAGGTTGAAATAAAGGGAACTAATGTAAGAAACAGGAACATGGAGGGAAGAGAACTTCCCATGGATACAAAGTGTGAAAGGACAAAAGTATTTTCTGGATAATTTGTCTGCTGCCTAAAATCCAATATAGCGGAATTTAATTTTAGGTTTGTTTGGTTGGTTGGTTTTGGGTGCTTTTTTAAAAGCCCTGTGTAAAGTTGGATGCAAAATATTTAAGCAAATGGCCTACCATAAAGAGAGCTAAATCATTAATGCAGGAATCTGTTCCTTTTCCCTTGCTTTCAGGTGGTTGTTCGTTCGATGAGCACTACAGTAACTGTGGTTATAGTGTGGCCTTGGGAACCAATGGATTTACCTGGGAGCAGATCAATACCTGGGAGAAGCCAACAATGGATCCTGCTGTCCCAACGGGTAAGTGAGAAGCCTCATGAACAGCAGGGAGATGCTGTTCTTTGAAGGAATCACCTGTTAGCCCTGTCTGGGGCTGGGTACCCACAGCAGTGGTGTAGGATTTGATTCAGTGATAAAACCATGCTTTTGGTGTTCAAAATGTAATATGACAACAGGATTCATAAGTGTGACATGGATTTTTGCAATGATCTGAGGGCTGGAGCACCTCTCCTATGGAGACAGACTGAGAGAGTTGGGGCAATTCAGTCTGGAGAGAAGGCTCTGAGGAGACCTTATTGTGGCCTTCCAGTATCTGAAGTGGGTTACAAGAAAGCTGGGAAGGGACATTTTAGGCTGTCAGGTAGTGATAGGACTGCGAGGAATGGAGCAAAACTAGAAGTGGGGAGATTCAGATCGGATGTTAGGAAGTTCTTCACTGTGAGGGGGGTGAGACACTGGCACAGGCTGCCCAGGGAGGTGGTGGAAGCCTCATCCCTGTAAGTTTTTAAGCCAGGCTGGATGTAGCTCTGAGCAACCTGCTCTAGTGTGAGGTGTCCCTGCCTGTGGCAGGGGGATTGGAACTGGATGGTCCTTGAGGTCCCTTCGAACTAGGTGGTCTTTGAAGTCCCTTCCCACCCTGACAATTCTATGTTTGTCACTTGAAATCCATGCTGGATTGTTTTATATTCCTTATTCCTGTATTATTCCTGCATTTGACAGAAGAAACATTTCAGATAGAATATTTTGAGGTCTGGGTAGCTTTTTGCATGTTTCAGGATGAGAGAGCTGTATTATCTGGGGAGACGCAGATGTTTGAGAGGCCAGAAAAGCAAAGCTTTGTCATGTCTGGAAATATTGGACCTTTCAGTTGCTTTTTAACTCTTAACTGGCTACTTCAAACTTTGATTCTGAGAAAGACAAGGAAATTCCTGAAGAAGTAACTGTAGTAGCTGGTGCTGCTTCAGACAGGGAAAATTTCATATGCAAGGAAAACATTTCCAGTAGAGTGTTACTGGCACAGGCATTTCGCTGACATATATTGAGAACATCCAATGGTAGCATAGCCCTTCCATGTGATACTTAGAATATTCTCTGAAGAGCTCACAGTAATGGAAATTCTCAGCAGTTTTGTTTCTCAGTGGTTGAACTTTGATGAACTTCTAATTGAAGAACTTATTTGGAAGTTCTTCAGCATGAGGGTGGTGAGGATCTGCGATAGGCAGCCTGGAGGGGTTGTGGATGCCTCTGCCCTGGGCATGTTCAAGGCCAGGTTGGATGAGGCCTTGGGCAGCCAAATCTAGTTGAGACGTGTCCCTGCTCATGGCAGGGAGGTTGGAGTTGATGATCTTTGATGTTAGCAGGAAGTTGTTTGAAGTGAGGGTGGTGAGACACTGGCACAGGCTGCCCAGGGAGGTCTTCTGTGCTCCAGAACCTCCCTGGCGGTGTTCAAGACCAGGTTGGATGAGGCCTTTAGTGACCTGTACTAGTGGGAGGTGTCCCTGCCTATGGCAGGGGATTGGAAGTAGATGATCCTTAAGGTCCCTTCCAACCTTACCATTCTAAGATTCTTTGATTTTTGAGGTCCTTTCCAACCTACACTATTATGTAATTATTGGTGCATTGTATGTGAATGTATATGAGAATAAGTTTTCTAGCCTTTATAAAACTGCTGTGGAAAGCTTTTTTTCACATGGGAGAAGAACTAGTTTTAAGAAAGCACACTAAAATTTCCTAAAAATCATGATTTGTGTGTGTTCTTTGCCACCTAAAATAGCTCTTTGATGGACACCATGGCTATCAGACCTGTCCAGGCAGTTAAGAGTTTGATTCCAGTCCTGAGAAGGAAGTATTTGTTCTGATTAGTGCACTGCACTCTGAAAAGCATGTGCTGCAGGGCAGAACTAGAATATAATGTTGTTCAAGAGGTATTTTTATGCCTGTAATTACTGGGGGAAGAGACTTGTAATTGCTAGCTGCCTGTTCAGGACACCATGTAGAGCTGGTCCAACAATAGCTCCCTGCTGCAGCCATTAGTAGGCAGCTAGTCTTCATTCTTGTGTTCTTGTCAATAGAAACCCAAATGCACAAGATACCTGCCTAGCTGTGCTTTCTCCAAACTAAAGGTTGGTTGAGTTGTGGGTTTTTTTCTTATTTTATTGTTGGAAATTGTTTGGAACAGAATCTTTCAAAAGGTGTCACACCAGGTACCACTTGATTTGGCTGTGGCATCCCCAAAGGAATTATCTGTGAAGGCTGCTGTGAAGGTCTTGTCTATAAGAATGGTTCATCATTTTGGGCTGTGTTGGGCTTAAATGATGGCAATTCTATCTCTACAGTCTCTTAGCTTCTACCCTGTTGTGTCCTATTCCTTGTCCCTCTAAAGACCTAGCCAGAGACACAACAGATCTTCAAATTAACCAATGACAGAGTGATTGGGAGGAATGGAAATATAGTTTAGATGCCTTCCAGTATCTGAAGAGAGCCTACAGGAAGGCTGGGGAGGGACTACTGACAAGGTCTTGTAATGGCAAGGGGCAATGGGTTTAAACTGGCAGAGGAGATTTAGACTGGATGTCAGGAAGAAGTTCTTCACAGTGAGGGTGGTGAGGCACTGGAACAGGTTGCCCAGGGAGGTGTTCAAGGCCAAGCTGGACGAGGCCTTGAGTGACCTGTGCTAGTGGGAGGGGTCCCTGCCTATGGCAGGGGATTGGAACTAGATGATCCTTGAGTTGCCTTCCAACCTGACCATTCTATGATTCTATGCAATTTGGAAAGCAGGGAATAAATGGGAGTGCCTACATGGCTTGTGCTGGATGGGTTCAATACTCTGTTAAGCCTAAATGTTAGGGTAACTCTATCTCTCTGTCCTCTATGGGAGGATGTTTTGTCACCTCAGGTATACTGAAACCAGGAAAAAGTCAATAGACAAACAAAAGTCTGGATAGGCTGAGGGAGCTGGGGCTTTCCAGCTCAGAGAGGAAATGACTCCAGGGGGAGCTTAGAGCTGCCCAAAGGGATGTTACAGGAAGGCTTCATAAGGACTTTTCATAAGGGTGTCGAGCAACAGGGCAAGGGGGAATGGTTTGAAGTTCAGGGAGAGCAGGTTTAGACTGAATCTTAGGAAGAAATTCTTCAGTATGAGGGTGGTGAGACTCTGCAGTAGGCAGCCCAGGGAGGTTGTGGATGCCTCCTTCCTGGGAGTGTTCAAGGCCAGGTTGGATGAGGCCTTAGGCAGCCAAGTCTTGTTGAGAGGCATCCCTGCCCATGGAGGAGAGGTTGAAGTAGATGGGCTCTAAAGTCCCTTCCAACTTAAGCCTTTCTATGATACAAAAATACTCCAACAAAACCAAACTCTTAAACCATCCTCAGAACACTACAATGTAATTTTTAGCAAGGCTTTCAGCATGATTTTTTCCTAAAACTAAATAAATGGTGAGGGGTATGTGTTTTCTCCCTTTGTGCATCAGTTCATGATATCCAGTAGCACTAGTAAATAAAGGTGTTACAGCAGCTGCAAATCTAATGAAGTTTAGGCATCAAATAGGAAAGGCAGAAAGCTGTATTGTAGAAAGATGTGAAGGGAAAGCAACCATCAACTTGGAATGTGCTAATATTATCTAAAGAGATTTTTAAGGAGCATAAGGGGAAAGTAAATCAGTTCCTTGTATTACTAATTGATGTAAATGCATTAGAACTACTAATGGGGAGGAAAAGATGAAAACAGTAGGTAGAAGAAGATTGGCCACTGAGAGCTTTAGTTACAAAAACATGTTTTCAAGGGCTGTCCAAATCATGCTCACCTTCAAGCACCCTGTAGTGGTCAGTTAGGGTCCTTAAAGATGGCAGAGACATCCAGAGCTATTACTGAGAATCTGTATTGCTGAATTACAGAATCAGAAGCCCATCGTGGCTGGGGGTTACAAGCAACATTTGGGGATCATCCAGTCTGACCCTCATGCTAATGCAGGGTCACCCACAGGAGGTTTCCCATGATCACCATGTCCAAGTGGGATTGGAATCTTTCCAGAGCAGGAGACTCCACAACCTTTCTGGGCAGCCTGCTCCAGGGCTCCAGCAGCAGCAGCAAAGAAGTTTTCTGGTATGTTTAGATGGAACTTCGTGTGTCCCAATTTATGTCTGTTGCTCCCTGTCCCATCACTGGGCACCACTGAAAGCACCACGTTGTTTGTATTGGTCACTCACTGCAAACCTGTTTTGGGAGAATAAAAGATAGTTACTTAAAATGTCTCTTAGTAGCAAAGTCAAGCACATAAACTGCTGAACATGAGCATGAGCATCTTTAAAGCCAGACCACCACAACATTTGGCGTTTGCCTTTCCATTCCATTGGATTTCCCTACAGCAGCTGGAAGCAACAGGGTATAAATACACTGAGCTGTAGGGTCTAGGAGGTGGTAGTAAAGCATTGCTTGTGGAATAAACACCTGGTGACCGGCCCTAGCCAGGAAAGCTCCTTAGCATGAGGAGCAGCCATCAGAGTGCAGCACTGCATAAGTTTCTGGGAACACAAGCAGCAAAGCAGGGTTTTCTTTATCAGGATGATATTTTAGGCACCATCTTAGTTTTGTAGCTAGAAATAGATTGAAACACTGCACTGTGGAGATGGTAAAACCAAAACGGGAGCAGGCATTGTGTTGGGTCAGTAGTACTGAGCAAGCCTGCAGCACAGCTTGCTGGGGGACGCTGGCAGAAAGCATGGCCTGCCCCCTCCCTCCCTGGCCAGCCAACTCACACTGACATTGCCCTCAGAGCTGTTTTCTTCTGCATCAGCTTTCAGAAGTACCAGCAGGTCCTTTGAATTCAACCCAACCAGAGAATTCTCTCTTCCTGAATGCTAATGATAACACCTAGCACTTTTTACAGTACTTTTCATCGTTAGATCTGAGTGCTCTTCAAAGGAGGTCAGTAGCATGAATGAGAGCCTGGGTCTGTAGTGCTGTGTAGTGCTCTGCTGACACACTGCTGCAAAGGTCCCTGCTCAGGGACAACCTTCTATTCTTTATTTTTTGAATTAAAATGTTCAGAGGGAAAGGAAAAAAAACCCAAAACAACAAACAAAACTCCATTAAACTACTCCCATAGCAATGTAGAAGTTTGTAGGAGATTTGCTATACCCCATTGATAGCAAATAAACTGTTTTCTGTGAACTCTGTGATTAATTTCTTAGAGCTGGGAACAGTGTTAATTGAGGGATTAAGAACCAGATGTTTGTTGTTTTGAATAAATGCTTCAGAACCACAAAAGAAATGAATTGTAGGTATCCAGTCCTTAGGCTTTGGTGAGACCCTTAGTCCACCTCCTTGTATGTAGCAGGAGTGATTATGACAAAATATTCTTTAACAGATGGGCATTTAGTTAGGCCTGAGTATCCTCAGGGATGAGTATTTCAGAGCCTTGTTCCACTCCTTGAATTATAAAGGTTCTCAGTCCCTTGGTTTTGTTTTTATGGCTTAATCTTATTATTTTTTTGTCGCATCTTGGACTAGGGAGAATTGTTGCTCAATTGTTGCTGTCTTTTAGAATCTCTTTTATATAGTTGCATGAAGCAAATCTTTGATTTGCAGGACTAAACATGACCCAGTACTTTGAACCCTTCTTAATTCAGTGTCTGATTTCCTTCCTACTCTACGCCTTCAGTCACTGCTTTCTTATCTTTTTTGGGGGGTATTTGCCAAAAGTTGTGTTATCAAGAAGGGCTTCAGTACTCTGCATGACAGTGCTGGCAGAGCACAAGACTTTTAATTGTTAGAGGAGTTCTAAGTGCAGCCAGTAAATTTCTCCTGCTCCTCTTTATTTCCATCTGGCAGTTTTCATTCCACTTTTTCTGTTAATATTCAGTGTCTGTGTGCAGATACCAGATGACATGAGATGGACATGGCCCTTTAGTTTGTATTTGATCACAGAAGTTATTTTCTTGGTGGGAAAGCAAGGCCTGAGCTTTGCTGTGGTTTTGAGGTAGGTATTTGGTTAGTACAACAACCAGTGGCGAAATACTGAAACAGCATGCCCAGGGAGGCTGTGGATGTCCCCTCCCTGGAGATGGTGAAGGTCAAGTTGGATGGGGACTTGAGCAACCTGGTCTGGTGCAAAGTGTCCCTGCCCATGGCAGGGGTGGTGGAACTCGGTGATCTTTAAGCTCCCTTCCAATCTAAACCATTTGTGAATCTGTTGGATGAGGCCTTGAGTGACCTGTTCTAGTGGGAGGTGTCCCTGCCTGTGGCAGGGGTGTTGGAACTAGATGACCTCTGAGGTCCCTTCCAACCTAAACTGTTCTGTGATTCTATGAAATATATAGTTTAAACTAGCCAGGCAAATCTATTGACCTTATTTTTCATCTTAGAACATTGCAGCATTCCAGGGCCTCTGGATCTGACCTGCTCCTGCAGGAGTTGCAAGAATAATACTAATAATGAAAGTATTTAACATTTGTATGTTCAAAGCATTTTACCATCATTTGCTAATTAACTCCAATGGAGAGTTAACCAGGACTGACTAGACTGAAGTAATTACTTTCATTGTATTAAAAGTGGTTATATTCTGAATACAAAGGCATCTCACCCTGTGCCTCTCTGCAGTAGCACTCCTTGGTGTTGGGCTTACTTTCATCTTGTACATTACTTAGCAAGTGCAAATTGCCTTATTTTGCTTATTCCGCTGAGTCCGCAAATTTTCTGCCAAGGAAAAATGGGAACTGCTAGCAACCAAAGGTGGTTTTATGGTAGAGATAGGTGGATTTTTATTCCTCTAAAAGTCAGGCTTGCTTGTGATGTCTTCACTCATGGTTTGAAAGAGTAGCTGCAAATGCAAAAGAGTAGTTGAAAATGCCACTTGCTGGATTTTGTGTGCGTGTTTCTGTGAAGTTCACAAAGCAGCCTTGCAGCAGGCACTCAGGAGTGCACACACAGTGTCTTTGTGCTTCCTCTCTTTACAGCTGAGCTAAAGCATTTGACCTGCTTTAGGGTGCTTCAGAAGACTGTGGCAGGTTGGTAGCAAATGGCTGCTAACTACACCACGAGTGTTTGTGACAGGTGCTGCACTGAGAGGTCTGTTTCACCCTCCAGAGAGACAGTCACCATTTGCTTTATCGTTTTGCCCTGTCAACCTGCAGCCTGTGCTGAATCCTCTAAGAGAGGACATTTTGAGCAAGCTGGAAAGGTTAAGGCACCAATGGTTCTGAGTGCTTTATTGTGTGTGTCTGCCCCAGTGAAGTGAGCTCAGCTTAAGAGCTGTTTGCTGTGTGCAGCTCATTGCTTCCCCTGAATGTGCTGCACCACCTCCCGGAGAATGTAAGATTTCTCTTTTCTGTTAAGGTAGAGACATAAGGGATGCATTAAGAAGACTGTGACCATCAGGTCAGTGAGATTCTCCTCCCTCTCTACTCTGTCACAGTGAGGAGTAGTGGGTCCAGTTCTATGCTCCCAGTTCAAGAGAGAAACTGGAGAGTACAGCAGAGGCTGCATTGATGCTGAAGACAGTGAAGCATCTCTGTGAGGAGCAAAGGCTGAGAGCCCTGTGGTTGCTGAGCCTGGAGAGGAGCATCCTGAAAGGGCATCTGATCGATGCTCAGTGACAGCTAAAGGGTGGGGGCAAGAGAATGGGGCCAGACTCTTTTCAGTTGTTCACAGTGACAGAAAAAGATGCAATGGGCACAAACTGGAACCCAGGAGGTTCTATCTGAACAGGAGGAGAAACTTTTTTGCTGTGAGGTTGCTGGCACCCTGGAGCAGGCTGCCCAGAGAGGTTGTGGAGTCTCCTTCTCTGGAGAGCTTCCAAACCCACCTGGATATTGTGATCCTGGTCAAACTGCCGTGGGTGAGCCTGCTTCAGGGGGGTTAGACTAGATGATCTGAAAGATCTCTTCCATCCCCCACTGAGACTGATCTAAGTGTGTGTGTTCTTTTGTTGCAGTAACTCAAAGGCTCTCTGAGCTGCTCACTGAGACAACAGAAGGGTTATCATCATTAGTGTTGCTTCGTGAGCTATTCATTTAGCGGGCGAGCATCATAGACATGATGTATATATGAATAGCAGATGGCTAAATTCTACTTGGACTCCACTGATCTGAGTGAAGCTTTATGTTTGACTAATAGACCAACTGCTTTCCTATGTCACCTTCCTCTTTCTGTTGAGTGGCACCATGACATTACAGCATGACGGCAGTTATGAAGCAGCTTTCCTTGCAGAAGGTGATACCTTTCCATCTCTGCCCAGACAGAAAACAGGCAGGATCCTTTAATTTCATTCAGGAGATCACCGATGTGAAGTTAGTGTTCACCTCTACCAAGAACAGGCAACCTCTATTCGTAGGTCAAACATTTTGTCTTTTTTTTTTTTTTTCCCCTTTCAGGCTGGAATGAATGCCAAGAGGAGTTAGACTCAACATTTGTAAATTTGAAAGGCAGTGTAATAAAACTAACATTTGTCTGTGTCTGGGTGTATTAATTCCTGCTCACAAGAAAGTACACAAACAAACTTGTTAAAGGAATAAATTAAAGTTCAACTGTGTACATGATGAATCATGGTCCAATTTTGTCTTACAAGGAGAAAGAAAATTTGCTCAGCTGTCTGTATAGAATTTTTCTTTGAAAAAAAAAACCAACTTTCTGCAGGACAAATTACTAAAAATGAGTCAAGTACCTAGGGAGGTTGTGGATGCTCCTTCCCTGAAGGTGTTCAAGGCCAGGTTAGATGAGGCCTTGAGTAATCTGTACTAGTGGGAGGTGTCCCTGCCTATGGCAGGAAGTTGGAACTAGATGATCCTTGAGGTCCCTTCCAACCCTACCATTCTATGATTCCATAAGTACGTTTCTTCCCCACTCTTTCACTTCTATACAAGACAATGGGAGTAGTCTAGGGCTAGGTAATGAACTAAGATTCACTCTCATTTTTTAAGGTCTAAGGAGAAATTAATCTCTGGAAGATTTCCCTAGCATATTTCTGTTCTACAGCTTACACTGCAGCTTCTCTTGCTGTTGTTGTTGATGTTTTGGAATTCTTCATAGTCACAGTTTGTGATGGGATGGGGTGATTAATTAATGCAAGATGATATATAAAAATATTAACAGTTTATTAATATGAAATATTAATTAATATGAAATATCACCCCAATCGCCATTTAATAATTATAATAACAGGCTCTTTGCAGCATTATGGAAACTATGTACAGGCTATAATAGGATCCAGAGATAACTATTAAATATAAACATTAATTGAACTCGATTTAAACTGGCAGAGAAGGTTTTGCGGCCAGTACGCCGCTTGCTCACTAGATGGACACAAGGAGCTCCTTTCTGCTTAGGGCAGAAGGCAATTAATAATTACAAGAGGCTTTTGTCATTTACCCACAGAATTATATCTGACAGTGCCCAAGGCAGGGTTGCTGTCGGTAGCCGTCAGCGGCTTTAGAGTCTCCCCAGGCTTCTGGGGAAGGAGGCAGATGATCTCTGACCTGTTCCTAGCTCTCTGGACGAT
>VWYK01042387.1:7825-40543 GCA_013399775.1 Semnornis frantzii | reverse complement strand
CAACCAGCCTGGAGTTGTGCTTGTAATTGTGCCAACCCATATGTTTTTAACTACTTCACCAGTCTTACTCTTTGCTGGTAGTTTGTCTTCTGTAAGCAGCAGTGGGCAATGTTTTCTTGATTGATTTCTACTGTTAATGAAATCAGAGAATGTTTTTACAGAGAGCTTTCTGGACCTACCCTGTTGTATCTCATTTTGTGTCCTGGCTTTTCTCTTTATTTGTCTCCCCATTCTTCATAGCTCACTTTACTCATTATGTTTTGTAATCCAGTATACTTTCCATGTTCTGTACCAATTCTTACTGTGGTTTACTCAGTGAAATGCTTGCAATTTCACCAATGTTGTCTCTTAGTAAAATGAGCATGTTTCTTTCACGCTCTTATAAATTGTATTGTGTCCCAAACTGCTGTCTTGGGACACAACTGTCTTGAATATCTTTCCTCTTTACACTTGCTTTCTATGGTATCTAACCCTGCAGTTCACTAAAGGTACTGGTGTTGAAAGCAGGCCTTTGTCTTGATTTTATTCTTCTCTGCCTTTCTGTGCTGGTTTGAGCTAATTGGAATATTTTAATAGAGAAAAATATACTATAGACTGTGAAGGAAAACAATGCTGATGTCTACTTCACTCATAGGCTTGCTGAGGTGTTTACAAAAAGATGAGAGTCTCACGAGCTGGCAGTCTGGGTCACGAGGCACTTGGGTCTTGGGCTAGCAGCTTCATGGGGCAAGCAGCTTCTTGGGCTCTCTAGCAGCTCTGGCTTCTCCTCTCTGCTGAATAACTTCTAACCACTTTTCTTCTAATCCTCCCCAGCCGATCCTCCTTGCGCGTAAGGCAAATCTTGGGGTAAGGTGTGGGAGTGGGGAGAAGGTGGAAGGGTGGTTGGGAGCCCCTCCTGGGGTCTCTGATTTCTGGGAGGGGTGTTGTGTGTCTGTATTACCTTCTCAAAACTTGTTAACTGATGTTCCCTTTTACTGCTCTCTTCCCTGTAGGTCATAATCAGGCTCCAGCTAGTCTTCGTATGCATAATTTATCCTACTCTTTCTGTTTAACACAGCTGTTTGGTGAGATCCCTGTCAGTTGAGTAAGACTTCTTATTCCTTCTGCTTATTTCCTCTAAGTCTTGCATTAGTATATACATATGTCTAAGAGTGGCCTGGAGGAAAGAAAATATGTCAGAGTTCCTACCTTCTTTCTGGTAGTTTCTAGTTTTACATCACACTACATGATTAAACAATTGGCAGAGCCTAGGAAAAAGAAAAAAAAAAAAGAGGAAAGTTAGATTTGGGAGTTTTCATTTTTCAAGGTGAATACACACAATAATTGAAGCAACCTAACTGAAATTGATAAAAGAGAAATTACAGGTTGCTGTTTTTTAGAGGTGAGGAAAACTTAGTTGCTGACACCAGCATATAGCATTGTCTTCTAGAGGTAGCTCTATTCTAAGTAGCAATTTCACCCCTTACTGCTCTTGTATATCCTACAATGGCTTTTGTGTAACAAGATCAAGAGTCAAGTTGAATCAATTATCACCCACTTTTTGTCCATTCCTTAAATACTTCTTAGTCACTTGCTCTGAAAAGCAAGTCGGTAGGCAAACAGCTGAATTTATTTCCTAGATGCCATGTAGCAATTGAAGGGTAAATTCTTTGCTGGTATTTTAAGCTTTCCTCAGTCCTTTACACCAAGACAGCATTATGGTTGTTCTCTGAGTCATAGTTATTTTAGGTGAATAGTGCTCAGATAAGATCTAAAAAAAAAAAAAAAACAAAACCAAAAAACTACTCTGGGGAGATAATGAGGTAATTGGAAAAAGTTAATGCAGTGCAGGTGAAACAAGTGATCCACAAAATTTAGACAAAATTGTTTCTTGACATGAGTCATGTAACTCATTAGACTGCTGAATAGCCAAGTTTCCTTTTAAACTTCTTCAGTGTTTATTAAACTAAAAAATTACACTTTTAACTGACACATGTGCATAAGTACTATACTACAGATCCAGCAAACTGAAACCAGCTGGTCAGCTGCAGGGCAGGATCACAAAGTCTTTTGTATCAACAAGGCCAAGTGGTGCACCAGGGTAGGCACAATCCCAAGCACAACTCCAGACTGGGTGGTGAATGGCTGAGAGCAGCCCTGAGGAACAGGCCCTGGGGATCTGGGGTGATGAAAAACTCAAGATGAGGCTGCAGTGTGAGTGTTACCTAAANGAAGTGTTGGAGCAGGTCCAGAGGAGGCCACAAAGATGCTGCCACAAAGATGCTCAGAGGGCTGCAGCAGCTCTGTTCTGAGGACAGGCTGAGAGAGTTGGGGCTCTGCAGCCTGGAGAAGAGAAGGCTTCCAGGAGACCTTAGAGTAGCCTTCCAATATCTGAAGGGGACTGCAGGAAGGCTGGGGAGGGACTATTGACAAGGTCTTGTAATGACAGGACAAGGGGCAATGGGTTTGAAGTGGCAGAGGGGAGATTTAGACTGGATGTTAGGAGGAAGTAGTTTGCAGTGAGAGTGGTGAGACACTGGCACAGGTTGCCCAGGGAGGTTGTGGCTGCTCCCTCCCTGGAGGTGTTCAAGGCCAGGTTGGAGGAGGCCTTGAGTGACCTGTGCTAGTGGGAGGTGTCCCTGCCTATGGCAGGGGGTTGGAACTTGATGATTCTTGAGGTCCCTTCCAACCTTACCATTCTATGATTCTATGTCTATGTGTTTTTAATGTATCTGCTAAGTAATCTTGTCTCAAGTTTTTAACAAGAAGGGATGATGAGAAGAGGCTGAGAACCACCACAGAAAAATGCTTTCTTCCATAACACTGTCGATATGCACTCTCATTGAACACCAAAATAAATAGTTTTATGAAACCTTTCAATTTTTTAATAAGTCAAAATACACTTTTCTGACAGTATAATTGCTTTTCATACCAGACCTTAAATCTGCACCACTATAAAAGAATAATGCTACAGTAGATCATTTGTGAAAACTTAATGAAAACTGAGTTAGTGAACCTCAGAGTCACTAGACCTTGAAATTCACTTTCAAAAACTAATTTGCAGCAAATGTATGAGAAACATATTTAGACATGATAAACTTTCAGTCCTCTGCTGGCTAGGTGCAGAGGTTTATCTTGATTAATTAAAAGAAAAAAAATAGTTAATCATACATGTAGGTAGCCAAAATGTTGTGAGTTACACTTCCGTCAGTGACATTCATTCAACAGGAACAACAATATTTATTTTTTCTTACTTGCATAAGCAACATAATATGTCAACTCATCATATTTTTTTTCTGTTGTCTTTGCATTGTCTACTTAGGCTATCACTGAAGATATAGAATCATAGAATCAGTCAGGGTTGGAAGGGACCATAAGGATTATGCAGTTCCAATCCCCCTGCCATAGGCAGGGACACCTCACACTAGAGCAGGCTGGCCAGAGCCTCATCCAGCCTGACCTTAAACACCTCCAGGGATGAGGCTTCCACCACCTCCCTGGGCAACCCCTTCCAGGCTCTCACCACCCTCATGGTGATGAACTTCTTCCTAACGTCCAGTCTGAATCTACCCATTTCTAACTTTGTTCCATTTCCCCTAGATTGTAACTAGAATAAGAGGGGGAAAAACTTATACTGTGTAGGTAAACAATAACTGTTTAAAAGCTGGAAGTGTTAATTTTATGTGAATGTAAATGCTTCATCTTGTAATCAGTGCATACATGAAATTGTAGCAAACACTGTCAAGAGATCTTTCACATTGGTGCTTCAACCTTCTGCTTCCTCAGTGTAATTTATGTAGATATGAGTTAATAGCAACAGTTTAGCACCTGTGTTGAAGAGAAATGAGGAGGTGTACTGATTTCAGTGGGAGATCCATGATGAGGATCACAGGCTTACAGTCTACCAGGGGTTGGAAGGCACCCAAAGAGATCTTTGAGTCCAACCTCCCTGCCAGAGCAGGACCAGACAGTCTAGCTCAGGTCACACAGGAACACATCCACACAGGCCTGGAAAGGCTCCAGAGAAGGAGACTCCACAGCCTCTCTAGGGAGCTTGTTCCAGTGCTGTCACCCTTCCAGTAAAGAAGTTCCCCCTTATGTTGAGCTGGAACCTCCTGTGCTGCAGCTTCCATCCATTGCTCCTTGTCCTATCCCAGGCAGCAAGTGAGCAGAGCCTGTCCCCCACCTCCTGACCCCCAGCCCTAAGAAATTTATAAACTTTGATTAAATCCCCTTCTCCTCTCTTCTGCAGACTAAGCAGCCCCAGGTCCCTCAACCTCTCCTCATCAGGCAGTGCTCAGTCCTCTAATCATCCTTGTAGCCCTCTGCTGGACCCTCTCCAGCAGATTCCTGTCCCTCTTAAACTGGGAAGCCCAAAACTGAATGCAGTACTCAAGATGAGGTCTTACCAGGACAGAGTAAAGGTGAAAGAGAACCTCCCTTGATCTGGTGAACACTTTCTTCTTAATACACCCCAGGGTCCCATTGACCTTCTTGGCCAGAAGAGCTCGTTGCTGTCCCATGGATAACTTGTTACCCACCAGGACTCCCAGGTCCACATGGTTTCATTATGTCAATCTATTTTTCATTAAATAAGAACACGTTACACTGGAAATATTTGTGTTTGTGAGATATCTGGTAAAGCACCCTCTTAAATGAGCTTCCTACCTTAGAAAGTGAATGATGTTTTATCTGCAAACATAGTGATATGTGCACTTTCAACTCTTTTAACTCCACTTTCTAGAGCACAAGATAAAATACTCTAACCTGTAGATATTTAGTCCTCTGCTTGCTGAGCGGGCACAAGACTTCTGCATTTCCTTCTAACTTTGTTCTTTCCAGGACTTGCACCAGTTGCCCTTGCAAATTGCAAAGCATAGAATGAAGGTTTGATGGTGTCAATAAGATTTCTCTCTGGTTCACTGGTTGCAGGTGGGTTATATGGGTTTTGACATCATTAAATCACTCTTCTTGAGACAAGAATCATGTTTAAAAGGTGCCAAGGTGATTTGCTATTTATTTCAGCTTAAAACATCTCTTTTGTATTATATGAAAGAAATTCAAGTTCATAAGACACTGTTCATAAGACACTGGATCTCCAGGCTTAGTCTCCAGTAGATTTCCATGGTAAGCTTTCTGGACTTTTTTTTTCTCTCAGTAGCTTTTCTAAATGTAGGAGGATGAAATCATTGGATTACCAAAGAGAGAAAGAGAAGGAAGGCACAGATACATTAGTTCTGTTACAACAAAATCAAGTTCCTTTTAGCTTGGCTCACTGATAAACAGAAATGATTAGATTTTGTTTTATTATCTGATCCATTGCAAAGCTTTCACTTCTGATAATAATAAATAATGGTGAACAGGTACACAACCATTGCCATCAATAATTCAGCCCTGCTTGAAGATGAATAATATATATTTAGCCTGATCTTCAAGATGGAGTAAATAAGATGAATGCCTTTCCCATGGAGACAAAGGAAGATAGTATAAAGACTAAGTTGTTTCTCAGACCCATTCTTCACTCACAAAGTCTTCATGAATTTCTTGCTTAAAGCTGAAATATGTCCTAAAGTACTCTGGCATATCCTAATGCAACAGGTAATTTTCTAGTTTGCTGTAATTCTGGATTGGTTAACTTGAAATCTACTGATAGCATCTACAATTCAATAGCCATCCTCTGCATAAATATTTGTAACTAGAATTTCTGATTGGAATTTCTTTCCTGAATGCCAGCTGGGAGCTCTTCTACTAGTCAATGAAGTAGAGTAGAATCATAGAATCAGTCAGGGTTGGAAGGGACCACAAGGATCAGCTAGTTCCAACTCCTCTGCCTTGGGCAGGGACACCTCACACTAGCTCAGGCTGGCCACAGCCTCATCCAGCCTGGCCTTAAACACTTCCAGGGATGGGGCCTCAACCACCTTCCTGGTCAAAACATTCCAGGCTCTCACCACCCTCATGCTGAAGAACTTCCTTCTCACGTCCAATCTGAATCTCCCCACCTCCAGCTCTGCTCCGTTCCCCCTAGTCCTGTCACTACCTGATAGCCTAAAAAGTCCCTCTCCAGCTTTTTTGTAGGCCCCCTTCAGATACTGGAAGGCCACAAGAAGGTCACCTGGGAGCCTCCTCTTCTCCAGACTGAACAACCCCAACTCTTTCAGTCTGTCCTCATAGCAGAGGGGCTCCACCCCTCTGAGCATCCTCATGGCCCTTCTCTGGACATTATCTCTCCACATCCCTGATACTCTGATCAATTCATTGATACTCTGGTCAATGAATGTCTTGTGTCCCTGTTTAATTAGAGTTCTGGGAGAACAATTTGTAGTCATAGAATCACAGAATGGTAAGGTGGGAAGGGACCTCAAAGGATCATCCAGTTCCAACCCCCCTGCCATAGGCAGGGACACCTCCCACTAGCACAGGTCATTCAAGGCCTCCTCCTACCTGGCCTTGAACACCTCCAGGGAGGGAGCAGCCCCTACCTCCCTAGGCAACCTGTGCCAGTGTCTCACCACCCTCACTGCAAACAACTTCCTTGTAACATCCACTTTCAATCTCCCCTCTGCCAGTTTAAACCCATTGCCTCTTGTCCTGTCATTGCAAGACCTTGTCAATAGTCCCTCCCCAGCCTTCCTGTAGCCCCCTTCAGAGACTGGAAGGTCTCCTCAAAGCCTTCTCTTCTGCAGGCTGCAGAGCCCCAACTCTTGTAGCCTGTCCTCACAGCAGAGCTGCTGCAGCCCTCTGAGCATCTTTGGAGTGGGGCCAGAGGAGACCACAACAGTTCCATGTCCTTCCTGTGCTTGGGGCTCCAGAACTGCACACAGTAAGTAGTCCAGTGGTCCATTCCTGTTGCCACTGAAGTCAGTGATACAGTTTACTTGTATGGACACACAGCAAGACTGGACCACTGGCCCCAGGCCCATGGAAGACGTGAATGTGTTCACCTTTAAAACAAGCTTCTTCCTATGCCTTTGAGGAGGTGAATAGCAGCTACTTAACTGAAGTGAGATTGAACCATCACTGAGGAAAGTGCTGTAATATTTACAGAGATAAAGTGTTATAGCTACAAGTCATTGCTTTGTAATAATGAAGAGAAAAAGAGGTGTGCACAAATACATTGCTGGCCAAACCAGTTAAGAATTGAGTGTTTCATCCGCTTTTGTAATTGGATAGATAATGCCCTAATCTGTTTGGTATTGTTTCACTTTTCTATATCAGTCCCTTAAAAATTCTGGAACAAGGTTATCACAGAACTGCAGATTTGCCCAGCTTTGTAGTCCAAATGTAAATCATTTAATGAGAGTGCCTTTCTGATCGTTGTTCTTTAATTGGCTCAAGTGGAAATAAATGATGCATGTCAGTTGCAGCTTGTGGGAAAGTTTTCCGTGTGCCCACCCAATATGCCAGGGTGATAAAGTGTTTATTATTGATCAGGATATATGTTTTAAATATTAGGCACCAGCAGGAGCCTACAGTGGCATCCCTTCATGAGCTACCACCAAACTCTCTTGTCACCCTTTGATGTTGTTACTCTCACAATTACCAGTATGAACTGCAAGTATTTGTTCTATGAATTTCTTTCTTATTTTCTTAATGATTTAGTAAAATAATAATTAAGAAGAAAGAGTTATAAGCTTTTTGGTTTTGAAAAATCTACTGACAAAAATTGAACTCCTTTCTCGGAAACTGGAGTTAAAAAAAAAAAAGCTCTTCCCATTGCTTAGAAGAAGATAAACAACGTAGTTACCTTTCTTATAGAGTACTAAATTATCTAAAAATATCCTTTTTATAGAATTATAGAATGGTAAGGTTGGAAGGGACCTCAAGGATCATCTAGTTCCACCCCCCTGCCATAGGCAGGGACACCTCCCACCTAGTACAGGTCACTCAAGGCCTCCTCCAACCTGGCCTTGAACACCTCCAGGGAGGGAGCAGCCGCAACCTCCCTGGGCAACCTGTGCCAGTGTCTNCCTGTAACCCTTCAGATCCTGCAAGGCTTCTCTAAGGTCTCCTGGAAGCCTTCTCTTCCCTAGACTGTAGAACCCCAACTCTCTCAGCTTGTCCTCATAGCAGAGCTGCTGCAGCCCTCTGAGCATCTTTGTGGCCTCCTCTGGACCCACTCCAACACTTCCATGTCCTTCCTGTGCTGGGTGCTCCAGAACTGCACACAGGACTGCAGATGAGGTCTGAGGAGAGCAGAGCAAAGGGGCAGAATCCCCTCCCTTGCCCTGCTGCCCACACTGCTCTTGCTGCAGCCCAGCACACCGTTGCTGTCTGGGCTGCACTCACACTGCAGGCTCATGTTGAGTTTTTCATCATCCTAGACCCCCAGGGCCTTTTCCTCATGGCTGCTCTGCAACCGTTCACCACCCAGCCTGGATTTGTGCCTGGGATTGTGCCTACCCCAGTGCAGGACCTTACACTTGGGTGCAGGACCTTACACTTGGTCCTTTTTGTGATGTTTCCATATTTTAAGCAATTCTTAGCTGAAAAAATCTGTCATTAAAATGCTCGTGTCTGCTAATATTGAGACAGAACATGATAAACAAGTATATCAATCACTAGATCTAGAACACTTTGAGTTTGTGGCTGTTTAAGCTCAGACATTAGAAAAAATACATTTGGAACAGAGAAACTTAGAAGCTGAAGAGTGTTGGAGACTCTGAGAATTGAGCTGTCCAGGGACAGGCCATATAATGGCAACAATGGATAAGTTAATATTTCATTAGAGCATCAAAAACTTATGTCTGGAAACACATCTTGTATCTGCCTCTTGCTGTGCCTGCTGCTATCTTCCCCCACTGCCGTTTTGGTTGCTGCTTCGCTGCGTCTTGACCCCATCCCCATCTTCTTTAAGGTTGTTATGTTCTGTAGTAGTTTATTCTCCTTATACTGTTATTAGAAATACTTTTTTTTTTTTCCCCCCAACTTTCCAAAATTTAGTTGCAGTGAATTTATTCTGCTGGAGGAGGGATCCACTCTAACCCATTACACAGTTCTGCAACGCCGAAGGTATTCCAGCGGCCTCCTATTTCCCAGCACTTATACTTGGGTGGTTGCTGCCGTGCTCAACAGGAGTCTCACATGAATCCTAGGGTAGAGCTAGCCCTTGACCTCAGTGCTCTTGCCTTCTAGGAGCATATGGAAGAAAACACTTTCCCAGCATGCACAAAGTGAAACAAATTAACCACAGAATGAGGTCAAAGCACAATGGGGTCTCTTAGCGGTTCCATATATTTAAACACAGGTTCAAAACACACAATAAAAAAAAATAGTTTGAATCACTGATAAGTCACAGCAAAGAAATGGGATTATAGGTTAATCATAGACATGTCAGGAGCTGGTGTAGACTGCAAAATATGAGGTGGAGAATATGTGCTTCTCTGAGGAATATTGGTTGCACCTTCATTGTTGGCAGAAGGGATGGATAATGCAATATACATTGAGTTTTAATAGTTTCAGTTTTAAAAGAGCAACAAACCTGGCATTTATAGAACACCATTAAACTGCAATTGCAGATCTTATCAAACAGGAAAATATGCAAAGCATCGTTTTATAGCTACCTGCTTCTCCTGCTCTCTTGAGTTTAGAGTTATTGACAAGCCTCCTGAAGGGTGTTTTGACTGGTTTCTTTGACACATCCAATACTGACACGTTCTGGAAATCCTTCCAGACAGCATCAGCTGCAGCATGCAAAGCTGGCCTTTAGCTGGTTTCTTGTGCTATTTGACCTTGGATTTAGAGCCTTTGTATGTGGCATATCTCAGATTTAGAATAAGGGTGGCACTCAGTGGGGCTAGCAAGAGGGAGGAAAGCAGTTTCCTGAGGACTAATACATGCACTTGGATCCAAATCATGTCAGTGTGATTCTGGGTATAAAAAACTTTCAGTCCTAACTTAAGCTGTCTGAATCATCCTTCCAGATCCAGGAGTTTAGTTTGCAGGTGTGGAAATTAAGCAGCTTGCTTCTTAAAATAGGATGTGTGAATATGGCTTAAGTGCCTTAAAGGCAACTCATTTTTGTTCATCACTGCTAATTGCTAAGTGAATTTCAAGGTTCTTCATTGTGTTAATTACAGGATACTAAGAAATCCCGGAATGAATCTGTGTGAATTCAGAGAGAGTTGCTATCACTGTATGCCTCAGTCTCATAATTATGATAAAATTACAATGGAACTGCCTAATTTTAACACGTCACTTTTTGAAAGGGAGGAAAAAAAACATAGAGATTTCTCCTGTCCCTTAGTAAAGAAAGCTATTACTGTATGTCAACATTATAGCAGCCTGACTCATCCTTCAGATGATCAACTCCATTACAGATGAGGATGGATGAATCCAGTGTGGAGGTGGTGTTTGGCTCACATAAGAGCCCCCACACCTCTGCATATTGTCCTTTCTCTGTGGCCTGCATCCACTGCTGTACCTAAATATATGGCTAACTTACATTTCAGGATCAGTTCTATTAAAGCCAGAATACACCAAATTACTCAGCTTGTGAGAACCAGATGCTGAAGAGCAATTTTGGGAAGCAATCTGCTTTGCATTAGGATGGAGGCAAACATAAATTTTGATTGCTGTGGAGAAGGCATTTCCACAAATTCACAGAAATGATCTGTGGCCATCAGTTCCTGCAGGCACATGTACAATCAAAATCAAGAAAGGCAATGCTGACTGGCAACGTTACTGACATTGCAAATTTTCTTCCAAGTCATTCAGGGACCTTTCATACTTTGAAAGTCTGAGCTATACTTCCCACTAAATGTAGCCCTGTGGGTCAATTAAAATTATGCCATGAAGTTAATGTGGGAAAGAAAAAGAAAAAAATCTGTAAAATAAAAGTTATTCTGGCATATTCCATGGTAATAATGAGCCCTGATCTTTATTCCCTGTTTTGAGCAGCTGAGTAATAAACCTTGTTGAGACTTTGCTTGATTGATAGATGGCTTCTATCCAGTGACTCCAGATAAGACAGTAGGGAAAAAGCAGTGCAAAAACAAAAGGGAAAAAATAAAACTGATCGCAGGCTGTTATGGTCTGATGGCTCAACGTGCTACTTTGTGTCTGCCAGCATATTGATTCTTTGCATTTGATAGCACTAAACTGGCACTTGCCAACTGAAAGAATAGAGTCAGGAATGACAGAGCAGAGGCAGTCAGTGCCCAATTCCTGTAGCTTCAAGGCAAACAAATAGCATGGCAATGGTTTGCTTTTGATAGGGATAAAAGAAACTGGTGAAGTTGACTTATTGGTTACCAACCTTTGAATGATTTTCTGCTTATTGTTGCTATTCTGTTGTTCTAAAGAAATAAAATGCATAATGACCTTAGAGGGTTCTCCCTGTGAGTGCTATCAGAGCGTTCACCAGATGTGTGTGTGCCTGTGGTGTTGCTAGGGCAGAGAACACTGTTGTAAATCAGTATTTTCATATAGAATTAGAACACCATTAGCAATATATTCTGCACAAACTAATGGCTGCCTTTGAAGGGACAAAGAAGGTAGGACAAAAATGATTAATGGTTTACCAAGTAAGCTTCACAAATAATTTACAGGAGGAGCCTTGTTCAAAGTCCTACATGATTAATTTGGATTCAGTCTCCCTATAAATACAAACTGCTCTTCGTATCACCAGGTGTGCTCTGGATGGGGAGAGAACAGAATATTACTGAGTCTGCCATGTGAATGGCACATGGGTTTATGTTTGGGAGTTGCAGTAGATAGGAGTGAAACTCTTGAATCGCTGTCTTTTGATTTGTGTTGGGCTTTTGTGTGTGGGTTTTAATTGGATGAACGTTGCTTGGAAAATGCGTTTAGATGACTTACACTAGCAACTGTGCTGTTTTATTTACCAGGAGCCATTCCTATTCCCAGATTTATCCTCCAGTTGTGCATAATGATTAACATTCATGTTAAAGATCTGTTCCTTCCCAACCTTCCCAATCGGTAGCTTAGTTTAATGCTTAGAAATGTCTTACGCACACTTGGATGTGTAGTTGTGGAAGATGCAATCAGGTCAGAGATACATGTCTGGAAAAAAAAAATATTAAGGCAACATCTCTCAGATGATGCAAATAGTCAGATTTTACTATAAATGAGCAATATCTAGCAGTGTGCAGAGAGTAATGAGGGAGCATTACAGAAGGCTGTATTTCCTGTGTGTGGGTTAGTTAAAGATTTAATCCTTTATGTAAGATGAAAGGCACTGTAGGTTTCTGAAAGGGTATATGCATTCACTGAGCCAGAGAATAATTATAGCACAGTGAGTTATAAAATTGATGTTTCTATGTTCAGTTTCATTGTCTTGTTTTAGCCTGTGTTTTAATGGATTAATTAGCTCTCCATTAGCGTGTTTACTCTGGGAGGTGGAGTAGTACCTGCTTTCATTTATCTTACTTGTTTTTTAACTCTTTTATGAAATTTGTTTTTTTAATGCAATTGTTCGGTTGTGAAATTCCCCTTTCCAAAATGAATTAAAGGTGAGGGGCAGAAGAAATAAGTATGTCATAGCATTTCAGATTTTGTTTGTATCCAGATTGCATCGAATCTGTTCAGAACTCAGATTTTTGTGGAGTTGCTGCATGGCTATTTGAAGATTAACTATTTCATAGCAAAGAACTGATATCATAGAATCATAGAATGGTAAGGTGGGAAGGGACCTCAAGGATCATCCAGTTCCAACCCCCTGCCATAGGCAGGGACACCTCCCACTAGCACAGGTCACTCAAGGCCTCCTCCAACCTGGTCTTGAACACCTCCAGGGAGGGAGCAGCCACAACCTCCCTGGGCAACCTGTGCCAGTGTCTCACCACCCTCACTGCAAACAACTTCCTCCTAACATCCAGTCTAAATCTCCCCTCTGCCAGTTCAAACCCATTGCCCCTTGTCCTGTCATTACAAGACCTTGTCAATAGTCCCTCCCCAGCCTTCCTGTAGCCCTCTTCAGATACTGGAAGGCTACTCTAAGGTCTCCTCAAAGCCTTCTCCTCTCCAGGCTGCAGAGCCCCAACTCTCTCAGCCTGTCCTCACAGCAGAGCTGCTGCAGCCCTCTGAGCATCTTTGTGGCCTCCTCTGGACCCACTCCAACAGTTCCATGTCCTTCCTGTGCTGGGGGCTCCAGAACTGTACACAGTACTCCAGATGTGTGAAATTGTTTTCTTTCAATGCCACCTTTGTTTCCCTTGCCACGTTCATTCTCTCACTGACTCAATCACCTAATGTTGCTTAAGACTGCCAGCTTCTGGGTTTCATGGTGTTGATCTCAGCAAGTTGATATCTAATGTTTAAAATCTGATTCCATCTTGGAAACCTTTGAGAATTTTGGACCTTATTCAGGTGATTGGTTTTTCTCCTTTGTCTGTCCTTCCAGAAGAAATAACATCAGAGTGAAATTATCAAAACAGCTACCTGAGTATTGATTCAGATATAGCCAAGGTTTTAAATGAGCTGTAAGAGCAGCAGATCTCAAAGGCCTGACCATTAATCTGCTTGTAGAGCAGTACAATCTCCACTCCTTTTTCTGTATAAATGCATTTGGCAAAAAAAGATGTAAAGAATTCTAACCCAAATCCAGTTTCTTCTCACTGATTTCCTCCATTTCTTTGTACCTGCTCTTTCTGTTCCTTATTTCTGTCTGCTGGCTATATTTAGTGTTGATGTCAAAGTCAGGCTGCGAATCCTACAGCAACTAAAATTTCCTTTCCTATATGGAATGAAATAAAGATTCTTAATAAGCTCTTGCTGTACCAGTTGCTGTAAACCAGCTCTAGGCTTTCTGCACACAATTCTAACATGCTGCAGTGACAACTTTAATAATATTGACATTAAATTTGTAGTTTTCAGCTGTGTGCTAAAACGAGGGGTATGAAATGAGACTAGATCGTGTAAGGGCTGATTACACAGGGGGAAGCACTGGTTACTTTTACAAACTTTAATTTCTTCTAGAGAGTTAATCATAGAATCAGTCAGGGTTGGAAGGGACCACAAGGATCAGCTAGTTCCAACCCCCCTGCCATGGAATCCTCTGTCTTTGCTACACACCAGAAGCAACATTACTTGTCCTGTAGATAGGTGATGTCCACAATATGGCTTACTGTGTGACTGGTTGGACTTAATGCACTCAAGCTCTTTTCCAACCTGGTTAATTCTGTGTGAAATGCTGTGTGGTAGAGCACAGGTGAGTGATGCCTCTAGTACTTTTCAGTCTTTGGAGAAGCATATGAATTAGCTGGCCTCCCTCATGAGGCTTCTGGGACTTTTTTTGTCCTTCTTTGTACATCCCAGATACAACCAGTGGACAGTGCGAGAGGAGGCTCTAATATTGTATTTGATTTAATCATTTATCAATATTCCTCCATGAAAACAGACAGGCTGTTGATAAAGAAAGAAACATACATGCCATTATTTCTTTAAATAACAGGAATGAACTCTCCAGCACAAGTGAAAGCAGACCATATGCCTTCCCTTTGGGTATCCCTTGGCACTGAGGTTCTGGCATCGCACTCCTTCGTGTAGAAGCCAGCAAAAGATGTTTAATGGCTTTCAGACTCCAAAATGAGTTCTGCGGCCATGTGTGTCCCTCTCCAGTTGTCTGAGGAGATGAGCTTGAATTACAGCTCAGCCACTGCTGCCAAGCACTCTCCATTATTCCAGCAGACCAGGTTGCCAAGCAGGATTTATGGTCCTTTTAACTCAATATCAGGCGATGGAGCAGCATTGTGCGATGCAGACTGTATACCAGAGGTTCTTATCAATGGAGCAGGACTCTCTAAAATCAGGGAGATAATCAAGTCTGTAACCATCACACTGGTAATTGGCACCACTCAGAACATAGTTAAACAGAACAACACAAACCGGAAATGCAGAAGAAATGACTTCGCTTTCACTGCAGTTTAACGCATGACGTAGAGGATACAAATCACTTTGGCCCAAAGATTTTCTACCCTCCTTCTTTGCCCTGTGTCCGTGAAGTTTTGACTAGCTCCAGTGATTGGGCACAATCTTGATGAACAGAATTGAGTGTTATTTTTAATCAGTTATAATCTGAGGCAAAGCAGGCTTATCTGTTGCTAATAGCAATGAAGCGCGGAATACATTAAGCTTTATTTTTCATTTCCGTGAACAAAGAAATCATTATGTTATAGAAGCAAACATTTACATTCATATCTAAAAGAACAATTGGTTTCTTCCATGATATTAATAGTTTAAGACTCTCTTTTAGCATGAATTGAAAGCCTATCTTTGCAGTTATTTATAGCCAGGAAAGAAAAAAAGGCAAATCACTTTAGAGTGGTCTACATATATTTGCAGAAAAGATAAGCTACATAACTGCCTGTGCTGTTGTATCTCTACTAATTTGAATATAATGAGCAAACTCTCACCTCACAGAGGCTGGGTCCTGGGGGTTAACATATTAGCTCTTTATCTCCCGAGCTATAAAAAAAAAAAATATATATAAAAAATCGACATTGCCATGCTGCTAATTATATTAAATAGTTCCAGATATAAAATACATTGGAGTAGTTGTTTGATAGGCAGGCTAAAAGAAATGACATTGTGGTTCTGATTCTCTTCATTCTGTTTTCCCAAAATATTACTGATTTGTGAGTTTTTGGTTTTTTGTTTTAATGCCTTGGCCAGTGTTACAAACAGCACCACTGACCTTTAGTGTGAGCTCAGAAACAGCAGCTGTAAAACAGGTACATTAGAACATGGCTTATGTCAGTATGATTACAGCATCTTTGTACAACCCGATAAAAATAAGAAACAACAAAGCAACAACATTTGCTCTTTGCTGTTCACCATGAAATATTCAAGCAAATTACTCTTCTGTGATAAATAACTGCTGGTGGATTTTACTGTGTGTTGGAGTCATCTTCAGAAAGAAAAAAAAAAAAACCAGCTTATCCAATAAATCCTTTTAAAATCTATTTCTGTGTCTGTGGTAGACACAAGCTTTTTTTATGCATGAATCTGCTCAGATTTTTGGCAAAACCTCCCTTTAACTGCATATCTTGTCCTGACTATCATGAATACATGTATGTTTTTCCTCTTCTGTTTCATCTTGCTGAGAACAAAGGCATTGCATTTAGGTTAGGAGGCAATCTAACTAATGACTAAATTAGTGGCATTCAGAGGATACCAACTGAAGCTAAATTTGTATTGATGTTTACAGTTTCTGTTAGATTTCTGGGTGACTAAAGAAAGCAACTATTAAGCTGAAGTAATGAGATCTGATATTCTTGTGCTATTCTACCACCTCAGATTGTGCTGGAAAGCACTACAGAAGTCACTATGGAAGTTGTGAAGAAAAGTAAAATAAAATCCATGGACAATACAGTCCAAACTGTATTGAATTTAGACCTCTACTGGAAGCTCAACTGCTTTCTCACTGCAGTGTCAGTCAATTTTAGAATCATAGAATAGAATCATAGAATGGTAAGGTTGGAAGGGACCTCAAGGATCATCCACTTCCAACGCCCTGCCATAGGCAGGGACACCTCCCACTAGCACAGGTCACTCAAGGCCTCCTCCAACCTGGCCTTCAACCCCTCCAGGGAGGGAGCAGCCACAACCTCCCTGGGCAACCTGTGCCAGTGCCTCACCACCCTCACGGCAAACAACTTCCTCCTAACATCCACTTTCACTCTCCCCTCTCACACTTCAAACCCATTGCCCCTTGTCCTGTCATTACAAGACCTTGTCAATAGTCCCTTCCCAGCCTTCCTGTAGGCCCCCGTCAGATACTGGAAGGCTACTCTAAGGTCTCCTGGAAGCCTTCTCTTCACAGCTTGATCATGGTTTGCTAGTAGCTCCATTTCAAAATCTTTTCCTTTGGTTAAATTTAGCTAGATTTAACCAAGAAGAAACCTTACAATAATCTTCCAAGAAAGATCATTTTTAATTAACTTTGTTAGGAAGGGCCTCAGAGCTGCTGCTTCTCTCTGCACCATTCCCCATGCCAGTGATGAGCCAACATCTGTTAGATTCATTAGGTGTTTCCCACCTTAAATGTAGAGAGTGAGTGCCTCAGACATTTTCTGTGAAGTGTCTTTGCCCATCCTAAATTTCATCCACTTGACTTATTTGTTGGTATTTTTATTTGAAGCAATAGAAAAATGAGGCTCTGGTAGTGTGCAGTGGGGCTTAAAATGAATGTTTTCCCTGGGGAAATCTTTTAGGGTTTTCTTTTTTTTCTTGGTTTGGGAGAGCAGGATTTGTTCCTCTATGACAGCAGTTTTCAGAGATGTAAGGCTTCATTTCTGAGTTTCTGGCCGTTTTAGTCCACCTTTGATTTCTCTTCTGCAGAAGCTGAAGTGGGTAAAGATACCACATTAAAGGTGGATAGGATGAGCTAATACAACCTACTTTTAGATTCTAGCATATGGAGGGCAACTGCCTGGAGGACTTGTGAGTGCTCAGAGGATGGGCATTCAGTGTGGGACACCACAGGGGCTTGGATCTTCACCATCCAGGTGTTGATGTCCTGGCAGTGATCCTTAGAGAATTCCCATCCCTAGCACAGGCAGATCTTGGAAGCAGTTTAGGCCTATGGAGCTCTCTGGCTTTGTGCACACTATTCATTGTGCTCCTTTGACTTAAAGGCTGCTTTGGTTTGTGTAATTTTACAATCTACTGAAGCAGGACCTATTGATATTTTAAAAATAATTAAAACAGTCAGGGTATTGAGTATTAAAATGCTGCCTTTATGCAGTATCTACTTTTCATATTACAGCATAAGATTTTCACTCTGCTTTTGCTATTATGAATCCATTACATGTAGATGAATGAATACTATTGTTAATAACCATTTACAGCATACAGTGTAACAGCTCCAAAGGAGCTATTAGAGTTTACTGTATGCTGTGAATATATAGAAAGAACAATACATAGACCTCAGCTAAACTGTAATGAGTGCATTGACACAACATCAACTCTGAAAAGAATCTAAGGCTCCACAGCATGCAAATGGCAAAACAAAGAAATTCAAAGTACAGGCTCCTCTTCTTTAAATCACCCAGCTACAATGTTATGTGATGGGTATCATTACCAGGAACAGGGCTGCAGTGTTGCTTGTAATGGAGTATACAATGATTACCTCTTGTACTACCTATGCCAGCATTTAGTTCCTGGTGTCATAGAATCATAACATCATAGAATGGTAAGGTTGGAAGGGACCTCAAGGATCATCTTGTTCCAACCCCCTGCCATAGGCAGGGACACCTCCCACTAGCACAGGTCACTCAAGGTCTCCTCCAACCTGGCCTTGAACCCCTGCAGGCAGGGAGCAGCCACAACCTCCCTGGGCAACCTGTGCCAGTGTCTCACCACCCTCACTGCAAACAACTTCCTCCTAACATCCAGTCTAAATCTCCCCGCTGCCAGTTTAAACCCATTGCCCCTTGTCCTGTTATTGCAAGACCTTGTCAATAGTCCCTCCCCAGCCTTCTTGTAGGCCCCCTTCAGATACTGGAAGGCTACTCTAAGGTCTCCTGGAAGCCTTCTCTTCTCCAGGCAGCAGAGCCCCAACTCTCTCAGTCTGTCCTCATAGCAGAGCTAACCTGCTGCAGTGCTGGGGCAGCCTTTGCATTTGGCTTATCTGGCATAGCCAGCACTGTTCAATATCTTCATCAGTGACATTGATGAGGGGACAGAATCTGCTCAGCAAGTTTGCTGATGGCACCAAACTGGGAGGCTCGGCTGATACAGCTGGAGGCTGTGAGGCCATCCAGTGAGACTAGGACGGACTGGAGAGCTGGGCACAAAGGAACCAGATGAGGCTCAACAAGAACAAGTGCAGAGTCCTGCACCTGGGGAGGAATAATAAACTGCAGCAGTACAGGCTGGGAGGTGATCTGCTGGAGAGCAGCCCTGTGGAGAGGGAGCTGGGAGTGCTGGGGGAGAACATCCATGGCTAAGAGGGCCAATGGGATCCTGTGGTGTGTTAAGAAGAATGTGTTGAGCAAATTGAGGGAGGTTCTCCTCCACATCTGCTCTGCCCTGGTGAGACCTCATCTTAAGGACTGCCTTCAGCTTTGGACTCCCCAGTTTAAGAAGGACAGAGATCTCCTGAAGAATGTCCAGTGGAGGGCTATGAGGATGATTAGGGGACTGCCTGATGAGGAGAGGCTGAGGGACCTGGGGATTCTTAGACTGAGAGGGGACTTAATGTTTATAAATATCTGAGAGATGGAGATCAGGAGGGGGGACACTTGCTGCCTAGGATAGGACAAGGAGCAATGGATGGAAGCTGCAGCACAGGAGGTTCCAGCTCAACACAAGAGGAACTTCTGTACTGCGAGGGTCCCAGAGCACTGACACAGGCTTCCCAGGGAGACTGTGGAGTCTCCTTCTCTGGAGACTTTCAAGGCCTGTCTGGATGTGTTCCTGTGTGACCTGAGTTAGATTGCATGGTCCTGCTTTGGCAGGGGAGGTTGGACTCAATGATTTCTTTGGGTCCCTTCCAACCCCTGACATCCTGTGAGCCTGTGATCAGCACTCAGTGTGTATGGGGAAGTTCACAAGTTTGCATTTCTGATTTGCAGAATTTTAGGTAGAATACAGTCTAGGATTTGTGTAGGTAGTTGATACTTGTGGCACTTGTGCCAAAAGAGTGTTATGGGGAAATGTTTGCTACCTATCTGTGCATGTCTCTCTATGTTAATGTTAGAGTTTTGGCAACACCTACAGTACAGATGTAGATCTGAATAAGTGCAAACATGCAGTAGGCTTAATCTACACCAGTACAATATGAATTTCTTTCTGCTTCTAATGTGCATCTGGGGGTAATTTTTTAAGAGCTAAGACAGGTCTTGCCTCTTTGCTGACTTGATTCTAACACTCTGGTGATTAACTTTGTTGTGTGCTGCTTTGTCACCGCTGTGGTAGGGAACTGGAGTTCAACACATGCTCCCAAATCACTTCAGCTGCTACATCCTTTAGGCTGACCAAGGTCTTTTGGTTCATCCTTTTTTCAATTATATTTTTGTGGTTTAGTTTATTGCTTCTGACTGTGACTTTCATCTGTTCTGGAGGAAATGTACTGAAATTCTTCATGTTCATTGACCACACTTAAGAGTTAGTGGAAATTTAAACTCAAATGGCTGTCCTAATTTGGTGCTAATATTGATACCATTGACTTTTTATTTTCTTTTTAGAGATTTTCTTCCTAGTGATGTTCTACTGACTTCCCCAAATATGAATCAGATTATTGTTAGCTGGCACAGAGCTGCATGAGGAAGGTCACTAAGGTCATTCTTTAATTTCACTTTCCTCTGAGCTAGTCTTAGCTCCTGAAACTTTCCTGAGAGCCAGGACTGCTCTCTAACAAGCAGTCCTTGTGATACTTGCTTCTCTGAAATGCAGGTAGAAGGCAAAGTAGAAAGTGGAGTTTTGGTCTTTGGGGTCCAGACACAATTCTCAAAATGTGGCCAGCTCCACAGGGCAATGCTGCCCAGAACTTCTTTACTCTCCATGGCTGTGTGTCTTGGAGAGCACAGCTCTGAGCTTTAGTGGTTTGGTAAAGTCAAAAGCAAAAGGATGTTTAAAATTTCAAGTAGGAATCCATTTCCATACCTGGAAAAGGTGAAATTCACTGTCTCATGAAGTCAGAACTCTAATTAAACTGTGTAAGGCAAAGAAAGGATGGCACACAAAAAAGGGTAATGCCCCTCTAGTGTTAGAGATTAACTTCAGGCCAGACTGAGTGAAATGGAGCAGCCCCACAGCAAAATCCTTGGCACAGGCAAACCCAGGCTTTTCAGTTTGGCACTAGTTGGAAAGGAAAAGGTACCAAATCTACAGACAGAAACTTTCCATATTGGGCATTTATTTTCATACTTCTGGGAGGTATCAATAAAACATCTAAGCAGTAAATTCATGACAAATATTTTCTGTGCACTTTTGTCAGCTGTACTGAAGGTGATAAATTAAAACTTCTCCTCCCTTTAATATTTATTTGTGAATGGAAAAGTTCATACCTTCATGTAGGTTTGCAAAGTTAACCTGTTTAACCTGCACTTAAGGATCAGCTGTCAAGGGCATTAGAATAGAATCAAAGAATCAGGCAGGGTTGGAAGGGACCACAAGGATCATCTATTTCCAACCCCTCTGCCATGGGCAGGGACACCTCACACTAGATCAGGCTGGCCACAGCCTCATCCAGCCTGTCCTTAAACACCTCCAGGGATGAGGCTTCCGCCACCTTCCTGGGCAACCCCTGCCAGGGTCTCAGCACCCTCATGGTGACGAACTTCTTCCTAACATCCAGTCTGAATCTACCTATTTCTAGCTTGGTTCCACTCCCCCTAGTCCTAGCTCCACTCCCCCTAGTCCTAGCACTACCTGCAAACTACCTTATTGAAGACCAACAGTGTTATTGAACAGTATTGCCCCTGTGGCCTTTCACCCGCTGTCAGCACTGTACTGTGATGGTACCTGCAGAGTTTTAACAATGTCAGAAAATCAACACTTTAAAAGTGATTTTGATCTACATAATTTCTCATGTCTAATCCAAAAGTAGAGTACTGTTATTTTGATATCTGTTTTCTGAGCACGTCTCCTTTAATTAGGTCCTGTGCACTTAGATTTGTTTTGTTGCCAATATTAAACTGTTTTCTGTATAGCAAGCAGATTCCAAGGCAGATGTCCAATCCTTTTGGATTTTGCTTACTGGTTGTAACAAATTTATTACTCCTTTCATGCAAACATAGAGCTGAATTCTTTTGTTGAATAACAGAACAACACTAAGTATCTGCAGAACTGCATCAACACAGTAGGAGCTCAGAAGCTTCTGGTATTAACTTCATTTCTATGCACTTCAGTTTTCTGTGCTCTCTTTTCCAATTTTTGGCTAAGAATTTGAGCTTAACTTGACTCTTACATTCACTTTATTCAAAAAGGGCCAAGGAGAATTACTCAGGAGGCTTCTCAGACAAAGTGAATGCTCAAGCCACTCACAGTTTAGTGTAGATTGAGTATATTTCAATGAGTTAACTTGGAGACTTGTCTTTCAACAGATTTACTATTAAGTACAGCAGAGATTGGGATTTTGTTTGTTTCAGATCCCAAAAAACTCAGTAATGTTCTGGGAAATAGAAGAATGAGGTTAAGCAGGAAAGAACAGACTCTTAGTTGTTATTCTGCTATATTTAAGTAAGAAATTTAAAAAGGAGTAAGTTCCTGATTGTTACCAATTCTGCAAAATTAGTAATATGAATTTTGATATCCAGGCAAAGATTGTTAATAACTATGAAGACCTTTTATTAACATTAAGGTGTCCCTGCCTGTGGCAGGGGGTTGGAACTAGATGATCCTTGAGGTCCCTTCCAACCTTACCATTCTATGAGTCTATAATTAAATCTAACCAGAAAACTTATTTGCAATCTTCAAATGCACAGTTTGGATATTTATACACACAGGGAACAGGCAACCTAGAACACTTAAGTAGCAAATACAAACATAAAACTTGGAACTGGAAAGAGGTTGTTGTGGCCAATTATTCTGCTTGCCCACTAGGGGACTCGAGAGGCTCCTTTCTGCTGCTAAGGCAGAGGGCACAATAGAACCTACTTACAGAATTTGTACAAAGAGGCTCGGAACATTTACTCACAAAATAGTATCAGACAGTACCCAAACACTTGAAGGGAGTTCTGTCAGCATCTTGAAAGTCATTGCAGGCAAAGCAGAGCAAAACGTGGCAGGGCAGAGCAGGCAAAAGCAAAAGCGGCAGCAGGCATGCGGCAAAAGCCTAATTATTGTTTGCCCAAATGTCATGGCCCCTTTGGCCACAGAGATTCACCAGTCATGGCACTTTGCCAAACCTGACCATATTAGGTGAAGTCAGGAGCTTGCTTTCCCTTATTTGAGAAGAATGTCTGGGCAAGTCTTGAACCCTCAAAGTGAGTGTCTCTAAGTCTTTAGTCTTCTCACTGCGCTCTGCTTCTCCCCCTTCCCCCAGCAGAGAAAAGGGGACCATGGGATCATGCTTGGGCAAGACAGGACATGTATTAGGCCTATTTTGGCCTTCCACAACACTGATTATATTTGAAATTAATGTCATCTTAAAAGATGAGTCCCCAGAAGTCCAGGCTGCACATCTGTGACTCGAGTGAGTCTTCTGCACACCCATCAGCTGTATCTGTCTCCTCTCTGTAGTGGATCTAGTTTTCCTTATTATAAAGTCACATTATATGCCCTTTCTAAAAGGCATATGATGTCTTTTTATTGTGTGTGTGTGTATATATATATACATATCATATATATATAATATATATACATATTATTTACCTATATGCATATTATATATCTATATACATATGACATATACACATATATCTATATATACACACATATGACTGACATTATATATATATAAAATTGTCTTTATAAAAGACAAATGTGAACTATTTTTGGAGGAATCTGCCACTGTTCTGATTAGCTAGAAGCATGGTGAAAATCATTTCATAACTTATACATCATGAGTCTGTCAGACTGGCTGCACGTGCCTAGTGTCATCCCCAATGTATGTGCAGTGATTTGACTGGTGGTGTTCCAGGCTGGAGAGCCTTTGGAGCAGCACAGTTCTGAGTGCCACCACACTCCTTAGCACTGACCATGCTCGAAGTACTCATTGTGCAACCACACGAATTCAGTGAGTCTGCTTGAATTAACATAGCTACTCATGGTGGGAGCATGTGTGGGTTTGGGACTACACTGAGCACAGATGTAGAATCATAGAATCATAGAATGGTAAGGTTGGAAGGGACATCAAAGATCATCTAGCTTCGAACCTCTGCCATAGGCAGGGACACCTCCCACTAGCACAGGGCATTCAAGGCCTCCTCCAACCTGGCCTTGAACACCTCCAGGGAGGGAGCAGCCACAACCTCCCTGGGCAACCTGTGCCAGTGTCTCACCACTCTCACTGCAAACAATTTCCTCCTGACATCCACTTTCAATCTCCCCTCTGCCAGTTCAAACCCATTGCCCCTTGTCCACTCATTGCAAGACCTTGTCAATAGTCCCTCCCCAGCCTTGTTTTGTTGCTGTCAGGCAGTGAACTTCCCAAAAGAAATGTGCCATTTAGGCCATTCTATGTGTTCTCTGTATGCACTGGAAAGGAGGACAAAGCACATGCTTTTAACAGCTAATAGGAAGAGTATTTATTTGTTTTCTCTTTGTCCCTGCTAAGACACTCTGGACATGCTAGAGCTGAGAACCTTTAATTTATCACCTTCCTGTGCTTGGGGCTTTATTGCACTCATTGCTTAGGCTAATGCAGGTGGTTGTCCTTTGCTTTGCACCTGTTTCTGCTGTTATTGATGGTTGCAGTTTACTTTTTTTTTTTTTTTTGCTCTCCACCTATTTCTTAGACATAGAAATTGTTACTTCACTATTTCATTTGCATTCATCAGTCTTTTATGAGTTTATTGCCACTTCTCTGCTGTGACTCTAAAGGAAGAGCAATATTTATTGCCTCTGCCTAGTGGGGTTTAGAATTTCTTCTCCGTGTTAGAATTGTTCTTTCTATATAATGCAGTATCATCAGTTGTTTACATGGTATTTACAAGCAGCAGAAGCCTGATGCCTTTTAGGGTGTAATGTCTTTTTTCTTTCTCAAAGCCTCCTTTATGTTTCTGTAAAGCACTAAGTATCCTGGTGGTGCTCAAAAAAAAGAAAAAGGGAACATGACTATAAGCACAACACAGGGAGAAAAAATGTCAATCTAAAAATGGTTGCCCTTACTCAGCAAATCCCATCTCTGTATTCTGAATCATCTGATGGTAGTGACACAGAAAGCTTCTAGTAATCTTTATTCTACCTCTTAGTACAGCAGAGTTGATACAACTCTGAAAGCATAATCTGGATTTTAGTATCACTCAGACATTTTGGTACATCCAGGCTCCAGTCTGGAAGGAAACTGATGCATGAGGAATACAACTTTAATTATCAGTTATGTGTTTCAGGGGCTCAGTTGCAGTTTCAGAGAGCATACAATCATAGAATGATTTAGGATGGAAAGGACATCAATAATCATCCAGTTCCACCCCCCTGCAGTAGGCAGGGACACCTCCCACTAAACCAGGGTGCTCAAGGCTTTATTGCTCTAATTTTGGTTCATGCCTGGTTTTATCATAGAATTGTAGAATGATAAGGTTGGAAGGGACATCAAGGATCATCCAGTTCCAACCCCCTCCCTACTAGTACAGTTTACTCAAGGCCTCCTCCAACCTGGCCTTGAACACCTCCAGGGAGGGAGCAGCCACAACCTCCCTGGGCAACCTGTGCCAGTGTCTCACCACCCTCACTGCAAACAACTTCCTCCTCACATCCACTTTCAATCTCCCCTCTGCCAGTTTAAACCCATTGCCCCTTGTCCTGTCATTACAAGACCTTGTCAATAGTCCCACCCCAGCCTTCCTGTAGCCCCCTTCAGATACCGCAAGACCACTCCAAGCTCTCCTGGAAGCCTTCTCCTCTGCAGGCTGCAGAGNTTTCCTCAGGGCTGCTCTCAGCCATTCACCACCCAACCTGTACTTGTGCTTGGGATTGCATGACTTGGGTATCTCAGGAACTGACATCTCTTTACATATTCACATCAGTGGGATGTTACAGTATTTTTCTTTAATGGCAGTGGTGATATTCATGTGCTGAATGCATGGTGCTTACAAATAACTCATAGAGGTATCCTCAAAAGAGAAATTGTGTAGTGGATATTAACAGGAAGGGTTAAGGTATAGATTCTTGTTAAATTACCCTGAATGAGGTAGTACCAAGTTCCAGCCATTCTCAGACAAATACATGAAGGGTAAAATGAAATTTTTATTGCAACTAATATGCTAATGTGTAAATTAAGGTCGTAAAACGAAAGGGAGTATAAAGAAACAAACTGATCTGCTTGATATTAAATTTTTTTAATGCTTAAAGTTACAGCCTGAAGACTCCAAGGGATTTTCAGAGACAGAATGTGAGCCGCTCGCATTTACATGAGGCCAACTTTAAAATAATGTCCCTCCTGATTAGTGCAGTGAGCATCATTGCATTTAATTGGCTAATGACCTCTGCTTAGTGAATGTTATAAACCAGAGTGAAATTTGAAAAGAAGTACAATAGGAAGCTGCAGTAATCATGTTTCTATTGGTATTGCCAATTGAAGATCATGAACGATAAACATTAAATCACAACATGTAAATAGTATTTTCCCTGCAGAATTTAGGCTCAGCCTGATCACTTGTCTCTCCTAATATGATTTGTCCTGGCTATTGAAAACAAGGACTCCTCCCTCCCCCGATATCTCTTCTAATGTAATTAGCATCTAGTCAATAATGTTCAGCATTTCATTTTACCGCTTTAATTAACAAATTCAATTTGTTCAAACCGCTGTGAAAACAAATTAAAAGCCCAGTGAATAAAAACCTCTAGTGCCAGAGATGTGTCTAAGGTGTTCACCAACTCTTCCTCTATTAAATGACCATCTTTTGTGTTTCCTTCCCCTGTGAGAGCTACTGGGATTGTCAAAACTTGTTCTGATTATTCTCGTGCCAGAATAAGTTTGGATTCGTCGTGTCCAGATCTATCTGAATTTTTAATAGTGAAAGAGATGGTTTTCACTCTCAAAATCCCAAGCCCAAGGAACAAAGTAAGGCTGTCTTGTCAGAGTGCATAAACTGTGAATGTCAAACATTTACTTTTAAGCTTTTCCAGAGGTTCATTATTGTCCTTCAGCTTGCCCTTTGCTGTGGCTTTCTCCCAGTCCACACTGACAAGTCGCAACAGGTTTATTTTGGCTTAAGTGTGGCAGAGTCTGTCCTAGCCACAGACAGTGGGCAGCAGCCTGTGTGTGGCCAGCGCAGGGCTGCTCCTTTCTTGCTGTAGCCTTTAGAGTCTCCCGAGGCTGCAGCATGGGGTACCCATTCTGGTCTCATACCTCTCTGGCACCACCTGCCTGTGCCCAGGAAACCACCCGGGCTGCCAGAGCTTCTGTGTTCAACGTGGTCTTGATTTCTTTCTAATTTTTTCCCCCATCATTTTCTTTTGTAGATGAGAGCATTTACTATATAAACATTGGCAGAGCTCTGGAAAGGTTGAAACAATACAGATCTGGTTTAATAACTACTGTAAATGTCCCACAAACTTGGTCAACAGACCGCTGTGTATTTATATGCGTGATAAACACAAACACACCCAGCCCCGTATGGCTGTTTGGAGGTCAGCCTTCCCTTTCCACAGAAGGTCACTGGCAACTGTGGGCTTCCTGCCAACATGCAGCATTTAGCTTTGCAATATTCATGCAATGAGTTTTTAATATTTACAGCTTTAGATTTGACACAAGCTCTCCTTATGTATTCTGATTGCTTTGGCTTCTTACAAGACCTTCCTGAGGTGGCTGTTTGAGGGAAAAAAAAACATTTAGGAGAGTAAATGGTAGCTACTGAGCAGGGCTGGGGCTGGAAATCAGGGATGCTGAGGTGGGCATCACACCTCCACCAGTCAGAGGGACCTCAAGGAAATGTGGTGTTTGAGATTTGCTTTGCAGATTGATGTGGAAGCAATGGGCTGCGCACACTGCCTCCCTGCAACATTGCTTTGTTTGGATGCTGTTGTGAGTAACAACAATGCCAAGTTCTGGAGCCCCTATTGCAAGAGGGATGTGGATGTGCTGGAGCCTATCCAGGGAAGGGCCACGAGGATGCTCAGAGGGCTGGAGCACCTCTGCTATGAGGACAGACTGAAAGAGTTGGGGCTGTTCAGTCTGGGGAAGAGGAGGCTCTGAGGTGACCTTATTGTGGCCTTCCACTATCTTAAGGGGGCCTACAGAAAGCTGGGAAGGGACTTTTTAGGCTATCAGGTAGTGACAGGGCTAGGGGGAATGGAGCACAGCTGGAGGTGGGGAGATTCAGAGTGGCTGTGAGGAGGAAGTTCTTCAGCATGAGCGTGGTGAGACCCTGGAAAGGGTTATCCAGGGACGTGGTTGAGGTCTCATCCCTGGAAGTGTTTAAGGCCAGGCTGGATGAGTCTGTGGCCAGCCCAATCTAGGGTAGGGTGTCCCTGCCCATGGCAGAGGGTTTGGAAGTAGCTGATACTTGTTGTCCCTTCCATCCCTGACTGATTCTATGATTCTATCATTCTATCAGGTGGTGAGTTTTCCCTCATCCAGAGCTCTAATTTGAATGTCTCCCCTTTATCCTTCTCTGTATAACCTGTCTAAATGCAGCTCACTTTGAGAAATGCAGTTAAATTTGGCTGGTGTGTCCAGCGGTGTGGAGAAAACTGTTGGATTAGAGGAAATTTTAACATAAACTCCCTTCTTCAGGAAGCCAGACCATGTTTCCCTTTTTCAAACCCTGTATATGATTTGCTGTCTTAGTTTGAGAATTTGGAGCCTTTATGATTCCACTTTTAGGTCCTCTGAAGTTCTTGCAACTGCACTTGAACATCACATTTGATTTTTTAAATTTTAAATTATCACTTCTAAAGTGATCATAATCATAGAATGATAAGGTTGGAAGGGACTTCAAGGATCATCTAGTTCCAACCCCCTGCCATAGGCAGGGACAACAATAATAATAATAATGATCATAAAGCTACAACTTTACCTGTTTCACCACTTCAGAAGAAAATAAAAGAAAGGTAGTGTTGACTTCAAGCTGAAGTCCTGGAGGAGGTATTGGTTCTGAGGCACTCAAATGGGAGTGCTTAGAAACCTCCCAAATTCGTATTGGTTCTGAGGCACTCAAATGGGAGTGCTTAGGAAACTCCCAAATTCGTACTGGTTCTGAGGCACTCAAATGGGAGTGCTTAGGGAACTCCCAAATTCACATTGGTTCTGAGGCACTCAAATGGGAGTGCTTAGAAACTTCCGAAATTCATATTGGTTCTGAGACACTCAAATGGGAGTGCTTAAAAACCTCCCAAATTCGTATTGGTTCTGAGGCACTCAAATGGGAGTGCTTAGGGAACTCCCAAATTCGTATTGGTTCTGAGGCACTCAAATGGGAGTGCTTAGGAAACTCCCAAATTCACAATGACCACAAATTTGTGCACAGTGCAGTCACCAATCCTTGCCTTTAATTTTAAATTGCCATTGTAATACTTAGTGACACACACTGGTGGTGTTGCCTGAGTAAATCTGTGTCTGGGACGATTGCATCTTTGCTCAGATATGTATAGCTTATGTCTGTCTGTCTCTCTCAGTTTCTTTTCTTTTCTCCTTTTCTTTTTTTTCCCCCCAAATGTAACCACATGCCAAATGGTATAAATTATCCAACCATCTGTCCCCCTTCTTCAAAACCCTGAGGGAAAATAGATCTGAAGTGTAGCTCGTTTTCACCAAAAATGCCAATCGGAATAGATCCTCTCTTTTGCATCCACTCACTTTATACCTGTCGGGAAATACCCTAACCTTAATTTTTTTTTTTAGTAGCTAATTTAGACCTTTTCATTAGCAAGTGTCCAGTTTTACCTCTGTTCAGCCATGGCAGCAGCTCCGGGACCTTCTGGTATTTCTTTTCACCTCTGACCAGTAGAGGAGCTCCCCCTGCCTGTTACTCCTACGGTGGTTGAACTATTCACAGTTCTCTGAGACTTTCAGCTTTAAATAATTTCATCTAATTATATACTCTCCCCCCTCCCCCCTTAATTTTCTGTCTTGTAAAATAATAATAAGGAAAGTGATTTTGCACATGAGTCGATTTGCAAATCAAGCAGCCTTTACCTTATTTCCCTGTCTGCTGATTTTCTGCGCTGAGTAGCTCTGTCTCACATATATGTTTCCCCTACACTGTCTCTCTGACTTGTCAGCTGAAGCTGAAATGCTAATTGAAATCGAATGGGCTTGTCAGTGTGTTGCCATTGTGCTACTCTCCTTCTGGTATGCTTAGCTGGTGTGTTCGCTGAGAGTTAGGAGCCTTTATGTTGAAGGATCAAAAGTGCAGGTGAGATTCTCTTCTTTCTTACTGCTGCTCTCACGTCGTGCAATGAGTCAAACTCGTTGAACCTCGTAGTCCTGTGCAGACTTACTGTACTGGAGGCATCCTCCCAAGTCATGTTTATAAATGAGACTTCTGCTTAACTGTTTCCAAATGTGGAGGATGAACGGTAGTGAAGGCAGCTGATCCTGGGACAGTTCTGAAGTCCTGGAAACTTCTTTTTAGCTTGAGTTGTTATTAAATGGGGAACTCGTCAGCTTTGCTTCCACGTTGGTCACTAATGTATTGCACTTTCTTCTGATTTGAAAAGATAAAGAGAATCAAAGCTGAGATTATGAGAGCTTCGAATGCAAAGATCCTTCCAATAAGATACTTAGCCCTGGTGGCATGATGAGTTATAGATTATCACTGAAGGTCTGTGGCTAAGGTGAAATGAACTACATAGTCTTCCACACCTCATACGTATAAAATCTTTATCTTTCAGTGGGATCCATATGACTCTCATACCAGCCTTCAAAATTTATAGATGGTTGGAAAGTGTCTGTCTTGCATTTGGGAACTCACATTCTACTGCTTTATAAAGGTAGGCAGCAATAGGGCAAGAGGCAATGGTTTTAAACTAGAGAAGTGGAGATTTAGATTGGACATTAGGAAGAAGTTCTTCACTGTGAGGGTGGTGAAACACTCGCAACAGGTTGCCCAGGGAGGTGATGGAGGCCCCATCCCTGGGGACATTCAAAGTTAGGCTTGATAGGACTCTAAAATTTGGTTTAGTGGTTTGTTGTTTTGTTTTTTTTCCAGCACTCCCCTTTTCCCACATCCCTCATCATTTTCCAGAAAGAGCTGTGGTCCCAAGGCTTGGGTCTAGTTGAAGATGTCTCTGCTTACTGCAAGGAGCAAGATGACCTTTGAAGTTCCCTTCCAACCCAATGCATTTTATGGTTCTTATATCAGTTCAGGAAGAAATTAAAGCAAATAATTTATTTCCACTCCTTAGTAATAGCACTCGTATTAGGTGAGGGCTTTTCTTACTGGGATCACAGCCAATATTTCTTCATTGTTGTGCTAATTTTATGTAGCAGTCCATGAATAATACACCAACAACAGTACCCACCAGAATTTGCTGTGGTCAGTAAAATCTGTCCTGCCTGAACCCAAAGGTCTTAATAAATCCTGTAACTCTGGCTTGTCCCCAGGATGTGCCAGAGTTTTCATCAGTTTGAAGTTCACCTATTCACACTCCTGTGTGACTACATTTATGCCTACAGACATCAAGTGAAGTATTATTGGAGTTGTGCACAGGAATACATACTTAGATGTTTTTTTGAACTTCACTTCTGTTAAATTGACACTGTGATAGGAGCCCAGTCATGATAAAGACAAGCATATAAGCAGGCACAGAGAGATTCATCCGGGGTTTGCTATGCGAACCTATGGTATCCTTTGAAAACTATTTCCTTTGACTCTGTAGAAAGTAGGTTAGCTGGAACTGTTTACCTTGCTGCAGACAGAATTTTCAGCTATCAATTTTTAGTAAAAATGTGGTCTTCCAGCTTATCTCAGTGTGACAGCTCTTCCATTTCAGACAGATTAAGATCTTTTCCAGAGTATGCCGGATTGGTGGCTATCCAAGCATATGTCATTAGGCAAAAAAGAAGGATAGATACTGAAAGATGTATTTTAGCACTCAGGTATTTGATGTTCTTTTCTAAAGAGAGACTGGTTTGGAAATACATTTTATATGTTAACTAACCACAGGCAGTTATTCTGGCAGTAGAACTATTTAACCCTGCTATCCCATGTATCTGTCTCCTGTGTCTGCTAACCCTGCCATGGTAACCTTAATTCTTTCTCTTTCCCTCAAATGTGCTTTGTGAAGAAGAAAAACTGTGGCTTGTCTTGAGTTTTGTGTTCATGATGACTATCAGGTGCCAAACAAAAGATATGGAAAAGGTAGACCTTGATGTCAGAGGGATATGGTGTTGGATCTCTGCCTTCACCAGCCTCCAGACCCTAGGAGGAAATAGACAATTACTGAGACTTAAGTTCTTTCAAATCATCAGGTCCAGATGATGTTTCAAAAGCAATCTTCAAGTTCAGAAGCAATTTCATATGATCTGGATTATGCTGGTGGATGAACTGATAATTTTACCCCGCTTGCACAGCAGGTCAGCATTTCCTTCAAAGCCGTATTTAAAGCTTTCCCCAAGAGTTAGTCTAGCAAGGTGTTTAGAATCTTTTTGCCTTCAGTTTGCTATCTGTAAAACAAAGATAATGGTACACCTCAAAGGTGTATTGTCAGGCTTAATCCATTAATTTTTACAAAGTTACTTTCAGCTTCTGAGACAGAAGGTACTAAAGCAGTGCAAAGTATTATTCATACTATTATTATTTTATGAGTCATGCCAAGATGTTTCTTCTTCTTCATAAGAATTCCAATAAGATCTCATTTCTTTATTGCACAGAGATGATGTTTTAAGTTTTCATATTTCCTCAGGAATGAACTAGAGTTGTTGAATTGGCCAATGCATTTGTAAGAAACTGGTTTAATGTCCAATTCCTTTTTTGTTCTTAACCGTGTCAATAAATAACTCTCATCTGACAGACTGCCAAAGATTGATACCTACCAATTAACTGTAGTTTGTAATGTCAACTTGATAGTTTTTTGCATTTCTGCAAGCTTGGGCTAATAACCACTGTGCTGAAGCTGAATAATGTATGAATTTTGTGGTCTTCTAACTTTGGAGAGATCTGCAATAATACATTAAGAAAAAAAAAAAAAAAAAAAAAAGAAAGAGCGGGAGGGGGGGGGGGGGAG
>VWYK01042385.1:300-35291 GCA_013399775.1 Semnornis frantzii | reverse complement strand
GCTCGCCTGGGCGTCATATCACCTGTTTCCCGCGTCGCCTGCTCGGAGCTGACCGTACGTTGCGGAGCCCGGCTGGCGGGGGGGAAATGGGCCGGTAACGGCCGCGCAGCCGAAGGGGCCTGATGGTAACTGCGGCAGCAGCGGCTGCTAGAGGAGCCCCTTCTGCCAGGCCGACGGGGACTGGGTGGCTCTGAGGTGACTCTCCGTCATTTCCTGCCCTTATCGCCCCATCTGCCGAGGAATGCTTGGCATGGCTGCAGACTCACACAACGCACCAACAGTGTCCGCCCGGGAGGCCGCGGCTGAGCCCAGACACCACAAACTTCCTCCGTCGCGGGGGAGGGGCACTGCTCGTGCCCGCCGCGGACAGAGATACCAGGGAGACCAGGCCGTGGGGGGACCCGTGTGGAAAGAGAGTGCTCTGTGGTACATGGGGTTGAGTTGTAGAAATACGTCACTTGGCAGCTGGTGACTCCAGGGGTTCGGAACAGCACGTTCCACTGAGCAGAACTTCGCTTAATTTAACTTCAGAAACGGCTTGGCTAGCCCCGGCTGATCCCTGTTGTCAGCTTCCACCTTCCTGACATACCAACACGTTTCAAAAGGACAATATTTTGGTTTGACCTTCACAATGGTTTCAAAAGAATATAATGCTTTGAGTACGCACAAAAGTATTGCAATATGGGGTTTTATACAAAGTTTAGACAATGAGCCTTTCGTAAGATCAAATTAAAAGTTAAAATGGGCATTTAAAAATAACAATGCCATTTTTAATACACACACAAAACAATACCAGAGAGAATATATTCCATCCATTCAAAGGCTACTAATTCAAACAAACAATTCAGTTTAATACCTATTGGGATTTCATTAGGCGCTTTTAGCACACCAAAGTAAAAAAAAAAAAAAAATTACTAAACAATGAGATGCATGAAAAATTGACAGTTTAGAAGTTGCAGTATAAATGAATTACTAAAAAAGTTGTAAATGCATTGCTGGCAGTGCCATGTTCTGTGTGATTCCATGTAACCCCTACCATTTTAGCATCTAATCATTCTTGATTGGATAAATCTTGGCTTAGCACCATTAAGGCCAATGAAAGCTCTTGTAGATGACTACAACAGGAGTAAAACGGAGACCTGGAAGGCTGACACAAACTGTATTCCTGTAAGAAGCATCATGGGATGTAGAACATAGGCATGACTCTTTTAATTACACAGGTTAAAACAATTACCCAAATCCTTACTACCCTGGTGATCTAATCCATCAAGAATTCCTCAGGCTGCCAGTTATTAAGAGAAATCAATCTTTTCTAACACCATTTCGGTACTGACAATCGAAAAGCCAATTCTGCTCTAAATTTCAACCAAGAATAGAGCATCAGTAGAAGACATCTCCTTTGCTCTCAAGGCCTAGATTTCTCTCCATACTGCTTGTCCAAACACACCTCCTTGCAATGCATTTTGTATTTTTTCTCCTGTTAGTCATCTCTTGCAGTGACCCTAGTCAGAAGACTCCTATACATGAAGGAGTTGGTGATGGCATAACAGCTACAGAGAGGCATGTGCTGGCCTTCAGGCCTGTGTTATCCTGTGCATATCCCTTGGCCGTAAGACACACTTTGCAGCTCCTTGTATCAGGAGTAGTCAGGCAGCTCCCACTTCATATCAGTGATTATACCACCTGTGCAGCCTTGCCTTTATCTACCTGTGCAGCAAGAGGTTCTCATATGAACACTTTGTATTTGACAGCAGAAATCACAGACAGAATTGTTCTAAGAAAATCCTATAATGACTGACATGGGAAACCCTTTTCTATAGATGAGGTCGGCAGAGCGTGCTGCTCAGGTTCAATGCTGCACAGCTGAGGGTTCCCAGTATCCAGAGTGGCACAGGATTATCTGCACTGTCCTCTCTTGCTTATAGTCCTGGATCCAATGAACAGCAGTTTAAATGATACTTCACAAAGCTGAGTGCCTCTCTTTGAAGGATCCTAATGGACCTCTTGGTGTAAAACAGTTTCCATGGTGTTTGTGCAGCTTTCACCCTCACACGTGGGTCACATTAAACTACTCTGGATTACACCTCCAGCTCATCAGTGACAGGGTTTAGTGACACAACCATTTGTTTGTGTTTCAACCATCACAAATACAAGGAGCATTAATTTTCTTACCCTAAATAAAAGGCAGCTACCAGATCAAATAATTTCAACAAGATCATGAGTGTTTATGAGGAAACAACCCCCATCACATCATGTAGTACATGACAACATCATCAGGTCAATTGCAAGTCATAAAAGTTGAGATAGGAAAGGAATCTACAGATGAGTGCAGAATTTTAGACTATTATCAAGCCTGTGTACCAGTACCATGATAATTTTAAGAACCTTCTGTGCCTTTCCTCGGAAATTATTTCCTTCTAAAAAAATCTTCCTGCTATTTTGCAATTATTTTACTAATTTAAGCTCAACTTTTTTGAGCACTATCTCATTTTTGCAAAATAGTCTAAAGGTACACATTAAATAGGTATTGGTTTCCTTTCATCACACTAAATAGGCTGTTCCTTCCTTTGCTTTCATCTCTTATACTGAAGAGCAGCTTCGACATCAGTACTTAAGCTTCCGCTGTCATTATTTTTCAGCTACGTTCACATTCTGTATATATGAATTATCAAGTGTACTCTAGAAGCCATACCAGCCAGTTTTAGGAATAGCATTTGTACGGCAGATGCCACGTAGCATTCTCCATAGCTGTACAGCCCAAACAATTCTGCTTCAAGAGAATCTGCTTGGCATTGGAAGCCCAGCTTCTAGGGAAAAAGATACTATCCCCTAGACAGCTGAGTCAGTGAAGGGAGCAATGACATAGCCTGCAGACGTGCTTATGAATAGATAATTACAAGTTACACATTCCTGCATGAAAACATGACGTCAGCTTTAAAGCATTTCTTATACAGGAAGTTATTCATATGGTTATGAGAACACAATGCACAAGGTGTGTGTCTCAGCTGTCTCACTACCCTGCTACTATGTCTGTTGTCTTGTGAGAACCCTGAAAGTTTTCGGGAGACACGTGGGAAAGCTATGTCTTGCAGGAAAAAAACAGCAAGTGTGTTGCAGATAGACAAGCAGTATAAACCCATACAATATTCTTAAATAACATGTTTATTAAAATTGACATTGCATGCTACAGGCACAATAAACACGAGAGAATTTGGTCAAATATTTGGGGAAAGTGCATGCTGTGCTCACTACTCCAGCACTCAAACTTCACAAAAGAATTCCAACACACCATAAGCAAAAAATCTAATCAACTTGTGTAACTGATGCTGGCATTAACTGGCAATATGACCAACTGCAGCTGGCAGATGCATACTTTCAGAATTATACTCAGGGTACAAGCAAGCTTGATTTACACCCAGATCAAAACAACGGCTACATGTAACAAAGCTTAACAAAGGTGTTTTGGTGAAGATAAGACATGGGAAGTATAAAAACAACCACAAAACAACAACAATGACAACACTAAAAATAAAATCGCCTTGGTTTTCTCCTCAGCCTGAAATACATTTATCTAAGACCTCCAAATTTAACAGATGAATGCCTTAATTTAACTACCGGAGTTGTTATTTGCCTTTAACTAATTGGAAGGAATAAAAGATGTCTGTAATTGCTGGAGTATCCTTTTCATGAATGAGAAAATGTTATTAAAAAAAAGAAAATTATGCATCTACATTTACAACTTCATGATTAGATGCTCTTCAAAACAGCTACGAAATTCAGTGAGGTCTGAATTAAAGGCTATCTGGTTTAGATTTATCTTAGGCTATATGTACAACTTAAAGAAAATACAAAGAAATAATGGCAAAAATACTGAGAAAATGTTAGCTTAAACAGAATAAATACTGAAAAAATCTACCAGTTCTCAGCTAATCAAGACAGGTAGTTCTAGTGTCCTCAAAATGACTCCTATGTATTTAAAAGCAACCAGTTTTAAGGCCTGTTTCTTAAATATCTGGTAATATGCATCAACATTGCAGCTACCATTTTTCAATCTATAAACTTTTTTTTTTTTTGCCTCTGAAAACCAGCAGAGGGAGACAGGTTCTTTTCTTGCTCCTAAAGAAAGCAAACGAATGTATCACTTCCTCAAAACTACACCTTCAGAAAACTCAAGGTAATTTCCTAGATTAGTCTCATAATGCCTTTTCTTGGTAATTTTGAACCCTATTACTCATTTTTCTAGTTTGGAGTGTTTATTCAGGCTTAAATGGCTATTGCAACATCTGCAGATGTAATTGCAACAGTTTGTTGCTATTAATATTTCATTAAGTGTTTCAGGGAGAAAGGGAGTATCAGTGTTAGTAATGAATGAAGGAGAAAAATGGAGCACAGTTTTATTTCACTGTTATGCAGCAGCTTGCGTATGCTTTTGGCATGTGTAAGGTCTGCATATGGCTCTCAAAATCTATACATCAGCTTCAGCTGACTATATATATGTATGTTACTTATTTAAGGCTCAAGTATAAGAAGAAAAATGTGCTCTGCAATAAAAATACACTGTTGATAGTTCCAAGTGCAAGTGAAATCTTTTAGATTAATTCTTAGGCTCCAGGTCCTGTTTTGGTTAAAGGGAATTTAGGCACTAGAAGCCAAAATACTACTACAGATCTTGGCACAGAACCTAGATAGTCTTGTACAATTTAGGCAACATTCTCTACAAAATGTCATGACAGGGCATTCATTGAAGATTCTTCATATTTCTATTTTTTTTTCCAAATAAATTATGTCCAGAAAAAAACTATTATAACTCTGTGGTAACTTTTAATTTACTATTTCATGTAACTTCCTTTCACAGAGGTTTTATATCTTCAGAGAAAGAAATGCAAGAAATGTTTTTTGATAGTATGTGTTCTCTGTAAAATGCATGATTCTTATAATTTGAAGGCTTTAAATGAAGCTTCTGAACATTCCTAAAATGGAATGGAATCAAACAGAAAATGTACATGGAAATTCTTCTCAGTGCTGCAGCATACTCAGGAGGTACTGTGGGATAGTTGTTAAGTTTATAGCATGCTTTGGTAAGGGCTATTAATGTCAGAAGAACCTGAGGGAGAAACTGTGGGCAACAGGATGTGTACCTGGAAATGGCAATCATTTCTTGGCTAAAGGTAATTGAGATAATTGGAAGGCTTCTGGTATTTAAAATCCCAATCACAGCAAGTCATGCTTAATCAGACATCCAAAGGGAGAGGATGACAAAACTTCATATTGACTACTCACTTGAATTATCCTGTATCAAAGAATTAAAATAAAACAAAGAAGCAAAATAAAACCAGGACTGCCTGTAAGAATCCTAGAGAATTCCACTATGATTGATGTTGGCAGGCTGCTGAGAAGGAGGCTACAGGGTCTTCACCCAGATGCTCAAATTCCTGCAGTTCCAAGGAAGATTCGAGCTCTCACCAACAAAATCTGTTCTTTCCATTGTACCACTAAGCAGTTGCACAAAGCTTCTTGTAGCAACTGTTATGTTCATCAATTTCACACTGCAGACCAATGGAAATACTCTAGAGAGCCCCTCTGGAAAGAAGCCAACAGCATTAGTATGGGTCACAACTCACTTAAGCAATTTGGTGCATGGGAGAAAGAGACTAGTGTGTGTGTTCCTGAACGCACTGCTCCCTTCGAACCTTCAAGGAGAGGGACAGCCAACAGCATTCTGCAGAGTTCTTGCCACATTATGAACCCTGTCTTTGTGGGTACGCCTCATCCAGCAGTATAATTCTACCAGATGTATCAGGAACTCTGTCAGGATTGAGTTTATGGACCAAGTGTGTGTGTGCAGAACACATTGGGAATGTCACTTCTCATCTTCAAAGGTGTGTGAGAAATCATCTGTCAGCAAACCTTCTTGGGATTCACATTCATCTTTCTGCAATGAAGCAGTGACACAGGAGGCCAGGGAGAAATACAGCACTCATCATAATTAGGAGCCTAATTATGCAGTATTGAAGCATTTGCAGACACAGTATTAACATTAAGAAAAGTATTTATTTTCCAGATATAAATGTGTTATTACATTTTAAACAGTAATGGTCCTTTGCTTGAGGAAAATACTCCAGTAGCTGAAGGATGTGGAAGAGGACACAGATAAGGGCATGGCACTTCAATATGGTGTCATTGGCTAATTCTGCCTGTGATACCATACCTAATTAGCCACAGTGCAGCAAGATATTTACGTTTCTGCATGTGTGTGGTGAAAGTATAGAGTGGTCCAGTGACTATATAGAGTAGTCTAGTGACTACTTTCTAAGTGGTAGAAAACTCTTAATGGAAAAAAATGTAGCTACCTTATTTTAGCTAAATCCCAAGTCTCTCAGAAAAAAAAAAATTAAATAGTTTATATGTCACCTGCAAATACTCCTTCCATTACAGTACCAAATAGTCTTTAGGAAGAGCAGAAATTCATCACCCAAATCAGGAATCACATCACAGCAGCATTAAGCACAATTTTGGGTTTATATTTAAATGGATGGAAGTTTTGCTCTGATTTCACTGACAGCATAGCCTAAAAAGAACACTGTCTTTACTTCAGACACTAAAACAAATGGATGAATCCACCTGCAATGTTTTGGCATCCCCTACAGGTACCTGGCTGAATTCTTCATCTGTGAAAGGCTATGTTTAAAATAACCAACCTTAGTGAAAAGCTAGTTGTTCATACTCTGTTAGCAAGGTAATCCTGTCCTTAATTACACTTCATTAAAAAATTCCAACTCTAACCTGGTCATTAGATTCTGAAGTCAAATGCCTGTCTCCTATCTAATATTAAAACCCCATGAAAATCCACAAGATTTAAGTCAGAAAAGCTGTAATTTTTCTAACACCAAGTAGTCTTTATGAGATTAAAACTTAAATAAAGACTATTAAGTCTTACAGAATGGCCCTACCATGCAGAGAAGTATTATAAATGTAGTTTCTGGCTATTCCATTTTCCTAAAGCAGCAGAGGATGCACAATACCAATCATAGAATCATAGAATGGTAATTTTGGAAGGGACCTCAAGGATCATCCAGTTCCAACCCCCTGCCATAGGCAGGGACGCCTCCCACTAGTACAGGTCACTCAAGGCCTCCTCCAACCTGGCCTTGAACACCTGAACTCTCCTTGAGACTTTAAGAGCTTGTTCTGAAGACAGACACAAGTGGGCTTTTTTCAGCCTTGCAAATACCAGAAACATTCCCAGCCTTGTAGAGAATGTCCTGGATATCTCTGAGTATGAATACAGCTCTCACTAGAGGGAGAAGAGATGGATTTGAAACATGGGGGGGAGGGGACAATTAACTTTTTTCTCCTGAATTTATTGCTATTATAAATCCCACGGTTCAGAATAGTCAGGCTAAAAATCCTGTTCTCAATGACACCCCTTCTACAAGATTGGTTTATCTTACATCACAATTTCATGAGCTTTGCAGTCACCACAATTCTCTAAGGAGAAAGGTCTCTGAAAACCAGGCCACATGGCAGGATGGGGCTAAGGCCAGAATTTGGGTATCCAGCTTCCCACAGGCTCTTTCATAACTATTACATTGTTTCCAGAAACTTCCTTAGATGCTTAGATTTTTTAAAAAATTCCTTTCAGGTAACACAGTTCTGAGAATATGCTAACTTTTGGGAGTGTAATCACCAATAACAATTTTTCCACTGCTGTATTTCCCCACCCCCCTTCCTCTTCTTAAGTAAGCATACAGGTTAAGGAAGCTCAAATAAGGATGTCAGGAGGTTCTTTCACCACCTAACACTTGAGTTACCTAATCATTTCGGGTCAGAACAGACTTTCACAATACTGAAGACCCTGCAACTCTTTAGAAACCGTTAGTCCATCAGTAAAGAACAAATGTTCTATTATGCTCTCAACTAAGTGGAGATTAGAAAGTACCAACAGAGCATGACTAGTGCCTTTGCAAATAAAGCACTCCAAAAGGTAAATACATTGCTTGCCTAATGGCAAAAGGCAGACAGATGTGATGGCAGAGGTAAAGCTTGCATTGAAAGCTGCTTCTTTTTAAACCCATAAAATCATAGAATGGGAAGGTTGGAAGGGACCTCAAGGATCATCTAGTTCCAAGCCCCTGACATAGGCAGGGACACCTCCCACTAGTACAGGTCACTCAAGGCCTCCTCCAACCTGGCCTTGAACACCTCCAGGGAGGGAGCAGCCACAACCTCCCTGGGCAACCTGTGCCAGTGTCTCACCACCCTCACTGCAAACAACTTCCTCCCAACATCCAGTTTCAATCTCCCCTCTGCCAGTTTAAGCCCATTACCCCTTGTCCTGTCATTGCAAGACCTTGTCAATAGTCCCTTCCCAGCCTTCCTGTAGGCCTCCTTCAGATACTGGAAGGCTACTATAAGATCTCCTCAAAGCCTTCTCTTCTCCAGGCTGAAGAGCCCCAACTCTCTCAGTCTGCCTTCATAGGAGAGCTGTTCCAACCCTCTGATCATGCTTACCTTGTATGCCCCTTTGTGATAATTAAGCACTGAAATTAATACTTTGGGCTGTTGTTGCAAATGAGGATTTTTTTTTTTAATCTGATGCTGATATTTTATAGCTTTGAAAACCATTAAATGATTAAATAACTTGATTCTATTCTACTACTAATTAATGCAAAGGGAGTTTTGCCTTGACCAGATAATAAAGCCTTAATACTGTGTTTGAGTAACTGAAAATAGTTTCAGGCAGTCATTTCAGTTGGTAGAATTCCTTAAAACCTCAGAAAATAGTATTAAGTTAAAAATAACATGGCAAGCAGCATTTGTTTCCATCTCTGCAAGTATATAGCACTCCTACTCCACGTGAAAACTTTGTTGGGTAGGCTGGGGATGACCCTTCAAGAAGACTTCCAGAGGCTTTACATGTCCCTCTGCACAAGAAGTTTTAGGGAGAGGCTCTGACATGCCAGAAAAGCATGGATGAAAAGGATTTGTTGCAAGATAGTCCTTTCAGCTGCCTGGTAATGAGGTAACTGAACCTGCATCATTTCTTAAATTATTCATCTGCAGCCAGAGGCTCATGGAAAGAGTTTGATAACACTTTTAGAACAGATACAGTTTGTTTAGAGAAACCAGTTTGCTTTGGCTTCATTTCACCAGCCTGCCTGCTATCTAACTGTGGTTTTGTGAAATAAGGAACAATTGCAGAGTGCTTTCAGATAGACTGATGAAAGCTTTTCCTTTGTATGTTATATTTTTATTGTTGAAGGGTATAGAACATGGAAGGATGTGGAAGTGAGTCCAGGAGCTCAAGCTATGTGGCAAAATGTTATCCTGATCTGTGAGTTCTCCTGCTTCAGGATATGCAATTTCTTTTGAAAGGAGCTTGCATGATGATTTATTTCCATTCATCTGCAGTAGGTAGAAGCCTGTATTTCACAGCTCTGCAGAGGGAGGAAAATTACAAACAATGCCCTTTCAATGCTCTCACACAGCCTTATTTTAATGAATATTTTTGGAGGTGAGGAAAAAGATTTGCAATGCAGTATTAAACATGTATGGACTCAGAAAGACTAAAGATCAGTACAAAGGGTGATAGGAGTAAAACATTTAAGTTACTCTTATGTTTAACTAGAATTTACATATGTCAATATAAATATGCAAATTCCCCCCCAGCACATCTTTAGTAGAAGTCTCTTTTGAAAATTTCATCAAAAAAAGGAAAAGTTGGGACAATAAAATCACTCCTTGCCACAGATTATTTACACATCTTGCTCCTAAAACTACTACTGAAGAGAAAGTGTTTCATCTCTGAAACAGATAAAATGTTTCCTGATGGCCAGGATCCAAAACAAGGCAGGATGAAGCAGAACTTGCAACCATATCCTCCCATTCTTGTACCATTCGAATTTCCTCAGCAAGTTTTTCAGGAACAAGATAATGTCAGGGTCCAGCAAGGACACCAACAATACTTTCTGATAAATACTGGTCCTTGTTTCAGTGTGGGGAAACAGATCCACATCCAATGTATTCATTGTTCCAGTAAGCACACAGATACAATATTTTGGGTTTTATATTCAACTTCCACAACTGTAAATATTGTCAGTACTGTTCTATAGCTGTTCACAAACATGCCTATTTCCTTTCAGTATAACCAGATGAAACAGTGGACAAAAGGGTGCTTCATGCTGTGGAGTCTACAAAGGCTAGAGAAATGGCTTCCAGACCAGAAATGCTCTTGCTACATTTTCACTGGAACATGTTCTCCACCCTTCAGTTAAAGCTGGTTTCAGCCTAACACGAGATAGCCACACAGTATCTGGAGGGAGAAAAATAGGTAGCATAACTAAGTAGGCCACAGTACTTATCAGCCTGTGATTCAGAGAGGATGAAAACAACCTTGAAATTGTCGAATCAGTGGTAGAAACATTCTCCACTACAAATTGCAGGCCTTGCAACACTATGGGACCTGCAAGAAGAAAAACAAGAAAAAAGATATTACTGTCTTTCAGCTGTTAGGTATTTGTTTCTAAAATTACAAGATCTTGATGCTTGTTTTTCTACTAAAGGGTGAAGTATCTCAAGTTCAGCATAGAATAGTTGCCACACTGTAAGAGCACGCCGTGGTTTAATTCACAGCATCTTATTAATGAATTCCTACTTTTGGCTTACAACATAACAGTCAGAAATATTACCTCCTCCCAGCCTGGAAGGGGTTCTTAAAAGTGACTGCAATTTTCCGCTCCGAATTGCAACATTCAGGTTAATTCTACACCAAGTCTTTTGTTCTAAATTTAATTTCCTGGAAAGGACTGTATTAGCTGAAAATAATACACAGTGCTACCGTGATTCTACAACAGAAAGATGTATCTTGCCTCAGTAAATTCATCTCAGTTGTACAAGGAATAATAAATCAGTCCCATATATCAACTAGAAGAATAAAACTATGTATGAGTTAACAGAAGGCCTGGTAGATTTCAAGTCAAGCATTCCTCCCTGCAGAAAACAGACTATGCTATTAAAAAAATTGTTGCAATTATAAGCATAATTCCTCTACTCCTTTATGTCAGATACTTGTACCAGGGCTTAAATGTAAGCACATAATTTTGTTGAGAGAAAACTTAATCCTGTTACGATAGGAGACAACGCCCATAAAATACGTAACTCTGGTACAGAAGTGTCTCCTGAAAGCCAGGATGTGATCCTAACTGATAAGCTCATGAAACCAATAACTACATTTTGATAAAGAGTTTCCAACTGCTTACATATAAAAAACTCTTTTAAATGGTAGCATTAATCAGGGAGGCCATAAGCTGTACTTGTTCAAACTGGGGAAAGATTCCAGGCAGAAGTCTGCCAGAGAAAGCAAATTTATGTGCCATACACTAAGCAAAGCAGAAACTCACACAACTCCTCAGAAAACAACACCTTCTCAAGAAGACATAGCTACAGCAGAGTCACACCAGTCAATTAACTGCATTCTTGCCTGCCACTTTCACATGGAGCCAACACAGACTGACAGAGTTGGGGCTCTGCAGCCTGGAGAAGAGAAGGCTTCCAGGAGACCTTAGAGTAGCCTTCCAGGATCTGAAGGGGGCTACAGGAAGGCTGGGGAGGGACTATTGACAAGGTCTTGTAATGACAGGACAAGAGGCAATGGGTTTAAACTGGCAGAGGGGAGATTTAGACTGGATGTTAGGAGGAAGTTCTTTGCAGTGAGGCTGGTGAGGCACTAGAACAGGCTACCCAGGGAGGTTGTGGCTGCTCCCTCTCTGGAGGTGTTCAAGGCCAGGTTGGAGGAGGCCTTGAGTGACCTGTGCTAGTGGAAGATGTCCCTGCCTATGTCAGGGGGTTGGAACTAGATGATCCTTGAGGTCCCTTCCAACCTTCCCATTCTATGATTCTACGATCCCTCCCACACTGGTTAAATTAGGCACTTAACCATTACACTTAACTTGACAATCACTATTTTAGTTCCGTTTTAGGTCCATGGTTATGTCATTTAACTCTTCACCCTTGGGAGACACAGCAAGTAACTTCAGCAGTCACAGCTGTGTGGCCTGCAAGTACTGGTACAGGAAACCACACCTTGTGCTAGTGAAATATGAGTTTTTCAATACCAGCGCTGCCAGGGCCATAAAGGCATAAACTCTGTTCTCATTTCTAGGTATGAAACAAGTGATCATAAAAGACTTTAGTACCAGCCCCGAAGCTATCAGTTTACCTTGTGGTTAAAACACAAACTAATCCTTATAAATTGGCCTGTCTACCCACTTGTACTTTGAGAAAACTATGTCTGTTGTTGACAATGGCAAAAGCAGCATCTGTCACTGCATTACTCTGACTGGAGAGCCAGAAGAGAGAGATTTAGGAGCCAGAGTTTAGTGCTACTGTTCCAGAGACATTTGATTACCTAACTCTCCATTTGCTGGGAGTTTGACTACCGGTATCTTTCTACAAAAGAACACCAAAAAGTATGAAGGGCATTCTGATATATTGGAACCCTCTTGAAATCTTACCCATTCTACTAACATGGGTGGGACAGTGTAACAAATGACAGCCAGACAGTCCATTCTTCCTCTCTTCAGGATTAAGAACAGCATTTCTCAAATTCAGATCAGTTTAACTGCTTGTGTTGAAATACTAAAATCCTTAGCCATTTTCAAACCTTGCAGCTTCCTGCATGTTGAAACTGGAGCAATGTTTAAGAATCCATCTTCTAAGGCAACAGCTTTAGAAGCTGTGTGGTTAAAGCCATGGGAGGTCTAAGCCAGACAGACCAAAGAAATCCCAACATACAAACCCAAAGGAATTAAGTGAAAAGAAAGAAAATGGCAAGAGCCAGAAAAGGAGAATCAGTCTTAGGAAGTGTAACACCATCTTGTAACACAGAAGAAAATAATGACTGATAAATCCAGAGAGAAATTTAGAAACTGATTCAGAAATAAAGCAGGAAAATATAACAAAACAAAATTTTCGACTGCATTAAAATGAGTGTATTTTAGTCCAGTGGAAGATACCAAGATGAATTTTTTTGCATTGAAACACACGCCAGGGTTTCTTATGTAGTGATCAGTATTAGTAGAACCATTGCAATATGGCTTGGGTGTCTTGTTGGTTTACAGGGTGCTTGCATAAACTGCCCAAGGACATTTTTATCATTGCACACACTAGAGCAGCCACTGAAGAGCTTGACATTGTGCCTGACTGAGGGAAACAAAGTTGGATGTCCCATATTAGTACTGACATCAAGGTCACAGCTCCGCCTAGCTTTTTTGAGGATTTTTTTTTTTCTTACTCTCCCCTCTCTCTCCCCTCTCTCTCCCCTCCCATCTCTCCCCTATGCTCCCCTTCTTCACTTTGCTAGTAGAGACAGGAAAAAACTTCCAAAAAATATATATTTTAAGTACTCAGCAGTAAAATGCTCTGTCCTGTAGCCTTGCAAACATCTGTTCAAATGCAGATGACAGAACAGCATGGCAGAGTAGCGTGATGTAGACCATAACCTTAAACTAAGCTGCAAAAGGTGAGATGATCATGTTCCCAGAAGGGAAGCTAAGTTAGTTTTGGTCAAACATCAACCAGAGCACTCAAGGTTTTCTTTCCTGCCTCAGCATGTAGCCAGCTCCTCATGATTCAAAGAGGAGGATGCTGGGTCACTGCCATGCAGGGAGAGCACGACAGCCCTGCCTACAGAGTCATGCTTGTGAAGCCTGTGACACGTCAAAAGGTCCAGTCCCAACCAGCTCTCCTTCTGCAGTTTAGCCTGGTTTAGCCTGATAAAACGCAGGGCTGCAAGCTTACAGGTTGTTTTTGCGTATCTGTGGCACATTTCATAGAATCATAGAATCAGTTAGGGTTGGAAGGGACCACAAGGATCATCTAGTTCCAACCCCCCTGCCATGGGGCAGGGACACTCTATCCTAGATCAGGCTGGACAGAGCCTCATCCAGCCTGGCCTTAAACACCTCCAGGGATGGGGCCTCAACCACCTCCCTGGGCAACCCATTCCAGGCTCTCACCACTCTCATAATGAAGAACTTCAGACTGGAGGTGAGGAGGAATCTCCCCACCTCCAGCTTTTCTCCATTCCCCCTAGTCCTGTAACTATCTGATAACCTAAAAAGTCCCTCCCCAGCTTTTTTGTAGACCCCTTCAGATGCTGGAAGGCCAAAGGTCACCTGGAAGCCTCCTCTTCTCCAGACTGAACAGACTCAACTCTTTCAGTCTGTCCCAATAGGAGAGGTTCTCCAGCCCTCTGAGCATCCGTGCGGCCCTTCTCCAGACACACTCCAGCATATCCACATACCTCTTGTAACAGGGGCTCCAGAACTGGATGCAGTACTCCAGATGGGGTCTCACCAGAGTGGAGTAGAGGGGGAGAATCACCTCCCTCGACCTGATGCAGCCCAGGCTCCATCTGGCTTTCTGGGCTGCAAGTGCACACTGCTGGATCATGCTGAGCTTCTCGTCCACCAGCATTTTCAACTGAACTTTTAATTACCACTTTATATTTAATTGTTCCCCACAGAACAGCTGCTTAGCTTTTTGCCATGAGCTGTTTGTGATTACTGACATATACGTGTGAAATGAAACTTCATCGATTCCAGTGCTTCCAGGTTTCAAAAATAATAGTAAACTATTAAAGAATGACAACTGACCACAATACTCTCTTTGTAGAATGAAAAAATACTATGGAAAAATTATTTCTAAATGTTGAACAGTAATTTCTTGAAAGAAAGCTTGAAAGTCAGTCCTATCACTTGAACAGCTTTCTATTATGGCATATCACTGTAGACTGTTTACACTCCCATTTTTCTTCCACATGCATAACCCTAAAGCTGTAATTTCAACCACCACTTCGGACTCTAATTCTCACAGTAATTAAGTATTCCAAACTCCATGAGTTTTGACTATCTTGCCTAGATTGTAAACCCCTCAATAACATTTTCCTCTCATTTGTGCAAGTTTCTTGAATGAAACTTAATTAACTTGTAGATAGTTATCTTGCAAATCAGAATAACAAAAATAAAATGCATGGTAATAGAACTTTTCCAAAAATTTGTATGTGCAAACTCACTGTATTGAAACATGACAGGTCACAACTCGAACTTGTGGTCATTGCAGACAGCTTTTTTTTTTTAAGGAACAACAGAGTATTTGCTATTACAGTTAGTATTTACCTAGCCCCTAAATACAACTTTTCTGAGTAGTGCATTGACACTTTCAGTGCCCAGAAAATACCAGTCAAAAAAACCAAAAAAGGTGGAAATGGAAATCCACGAATCAAATCTCAAGTTTATATCAAGCATTCCAAACGCACAGGTTCAAAACAGTTTCCTAATAGGCATGGACATCAAGATTAGCTCCCCCCCCACTTTTTTTTTCTCTCTCTGTATCTAAGAGAAAGGGAACACCAACTCTGAATGCAGTAAGGTTCAAATGGGTCAAAAAATCAGAAAAGAGAAACAGAAGTCGTGGAAAAGGATGCTTAAAAACACGTTTTCATTTATGACGACTGGACACACTAGTAACAACTTACGCCAAGCAAGGGAAGGTTTGCAAGAAATGCCATTTGGTGCGAGGCGTCAATTTCCACAAGGGACACCGAAGGAGGTGACAGCGCTCCCACAGGGGAGGGAAACAGGCTAAGGAACAACTGCTGTCACTGGGAGCAGCAGAAACTTCTGCCGAACCCATAGCTCCGCCGCAGACCAAGCCCCTTTCTCCTTGTAGCCCAGCACCAAAACAGGGGGTCAGGTCAGGATAACCTACAGTCACGAAGCGACTTGAGAGTGCTCAGAGGACAGCACAGTGACTCCATCCCGGGCCCGACACACCTCATAAACACCAGAGGCAAGGACCTTCTCGTAGCCCACCCACCGCTAGCAGAGACGTGCCTTATGAAGCGAGCCGGGGCCAGCGGCCGCGCAGAGTTGAGGCGGGTCTGGGCAGAGACGGTGGCAGGCCCCGGGACTCGGACCATCCCCCTCAGCATCACGGCCACCCGGGAGCTCCCAAGCCGCCAGCTCTACACAAGTACGCCCCCGCGAGCCCTGACGCCATAGACGCGCGGCCGAGCCCGCCCCCTGCGGCCGCCACGTACCCGTTCGACGCCGCCGGCCCGGTCTCTCGCGTCACTTCTCTCGGCGTCCAGCGCTGTCCAATCGGAGCCCTCCGCGAGGCCCGCGCGGGGGTCAGGCCCGGCCAATCCTCACGCTTCGGGGGGTGGGATTTGTTCCTACGGCAACGGGAGCCGGGGCCGCTGGAGTGCTGTGGGTCTATCGTGCTGCATCGTACCTCGGTGTGCTACACCGTGCTGTCCTGTGCCGTGCTGTGCCTGACCGGACCGAGCCCCGCAGATCCTCAGGAGGACGCGTGGGGGACGCCCTCTTCACCCCGCATCGTAGGGGACATCTCACCCGTAGGAAGCAGCGGCTCCTTTCCCGCCGCAAGAGCACCAAAAGGTACCATAGCCCATCCCAGGCCGCTTCCGGGGACCACCGTGCCCCGCGCCGGTGGCAGATGGGGTTGATTGGAGGCGGCCCGCGGGCGCGGAGCGGGACGGAGGCCTGGCGGCGGGGCAGTTCCTGTCACGGAGACCCGTTGGGGGCTGCGACGGAGTGGGGAGGATGAGGTGATTAACCGCCCGCCCTCTGTCAGGTTTAGAAAGCACGAAGTAACGGCCATGAGGAGTAGTAACAGTTGGATCGGTAGCGAGGTGCTGCCAAGAGGCGGGCGGGCCAGAGGCGCTGTGGCTGTGGGGGAGCAGTCGCGGGAGAAAGGAGCGATTGAAGTTTGGCTGGTAGTGCCCCGCCGCCTGCCAGGAAGGAGGCTCCGCGGGCGCTCGCTCTGTGCGGCCCCTGTTCGCCGCCGTCCGCGGGATCCGCGGCTGGCCAGGAAGTAACGGCTTAGCCTCGCCGGCCGGCGCATAAACGGTTGGCATTAAAGCACCGGGAGAGATTCATGCGTACCTGGCAGCAGCGGCAAATTCTTGACTAGCTGGTAATTGCACAACCGCAGGAACGACTTCACTGGTTTCAGAGTGGGTACAGCTTTTCACTAGGCTGGTTGCACTAGAAAGGTAGGCTGTACAGCGTTGTGGTTGCTGTAGTACCACTAGAGGAGATAGGTAAAACAGTGTTAGCCTAGCCACTATACTCAAAAAGTATTCAAGAGGAGGAAAAGGTTGAGGCATGGTTGAAGAATTTATTTACATTTGCTGCCACTTTCCTTGGTGAAGCTTGGAACAGGACAGGCAGCTGGCAGGAGAAAAGTCTCTGTTGAGTTGTGTTTGCAGTGGAGGTATAACATCCAGGATTTTCAAAATTAGACCATCACAGTAACAAAAAGTGAAGCACCAGTACAACAGGGTATCGAGTTCAAGGTGGACGCTTGCTTTTGGTTTTTGTCGTTTTGTTTTTTTCTGACTCTGAAGAAAAGTCATGAAGTTGGCTTTATGTTGGTGCAGTCTTACCCCGAATTCGAAGTGACTGCTCCTCTCAGCACAGAAAGATTCGTACACTAAGCACTTGATAGCAGATGAAGAGCCTGTCAGAACCAGACTGAAACCTGGTTTGGTTGTAACCTTCATGGGCTCCTGCATAAAACTCAGATAAGTTCTGAATTTTACAGGAGAAGGCTGCTTTTCTGTGAGCATTTATGATCAGCTCACATCTCGCTACATAATGATCTTATATAGTTACAGTGCAACATTTTCTATAGGATGCAAATTAGTAATCTGCTTACACATAGTACCTCCTAACTGTGAGCATGTGTTCTACTTGCTACTGTAATCTTTTGGACCAGTGTTTTAAATATAATTACCTTATTCTAAAATAAAAAAGTAATGTCTCTCCCTAAATAGATTGTTTTTTTAATAGAACAATGTGAATCTTATTCACTAACCAAGATAAATAAAATAAACATAAAGAGGGGAAAAATAAATTAATAACTCATGGATACAAGGGCATCTAACAGACATCTGATGTACAGCTTGAGATACCATTGATAGCTAAAATTGTATTCAGAAAATGCCATCAAGCTAAGCAACAAGAAGAAGAAGAATTATTTTTAAATAAATCTTGATAAGCTGGCTGTGTAGTACTGGTAGTGCTGCTGAACATAAGCTTTCAGTTCATATGAGCCAACTTCAAGGTTTTCTGTCAAAAGCTGTCCCCAAGTAATAGGTGTGTAACTGAAATGGTAATCATGAAAGGGGAGAACAGTAGTTCTCTGAGATAATTAAAAAAAAATAGTGTATAAAAAAAAAAGTTATATTGACTCGAATATCAGAAGTGTGAAAATATTGACTTTCTGGTGACATCCTGACTAAATAAATATGCTTTACAAAAGAAAAATAAAGTCCTTTACTGTTAGGTTAAAAGCTGATATTGGCATTGCCTTAATTTGAATTCCTGTGCAATGAAGGTGTTTATCTAGCACGGGTTTGTGCTTTCATCCGTTTGATTGCTCAGTAAGCAGAAGAGATTTCTTAAGGTTCTGTTGAATACATAGCAGGACACAAGCCTTCTGGATAGGGATCTGCTTGTATGTAGGTAAAAACATGGTGAGGTACTTAAGCCATTTAAGTTAAAACAGAATCAAAATGTATGTTAAGTAATCTTTACTCTTAACTATGCATGGTTTGACAGTTGGAAAAAGGAAATTTCTTTATTTTAGAACCATTTTAATATTCACTTGTAAATATTCATTATAAATAATTCAGGAAATGTATTGACTCTTTTCATTACTACATTTATATGTTTATAAATCATGAGGGGGATGTTTATGTCTATTTGGACTACTAAGCAAATAGAAATCAATGGGAACTAGCAAATTATGGGATTAAGTCTTGTTAGACAGCTATAATTAGATGCCTAAATATTTTTGAATCTGGATCTGTATGATCAGAGCTATATTATTCATGTTAGCTATTTTGTTTCCAAAGGGGAAAACAGGAACCTTGAAGTCCTGGGGCATTCAAAGTTTGACTTACAGCATCATCACTTGTTTTTTTGGCTAGACCAAAATGCATATTAGTAGAATAATTGAAATACTTACTGATTTGAGATTAGGATTTGAGCAAATACTTTGGTTTGAAACAAGGTTGTTTTTTACACCAGCACTGACAAAATTGCTGTTGGCATTTATACAAAATAAATTTGTGAAGTTCTCAGTGTGCCATTGCATTTTGTTCTGTGCCTGAACTGAACTAATAGTAGAGGAATGTATATTTGTAATGGTAATCTTATTTCAAATTTTATCTTTCTGATCTACTTCAGTTTATCAAGTATGCATTGAATTCAGTACAACTTTTTGCATGAGTATTGGCATCATAATTTTTTTTGGCCTGATTTATTGAAAAGATTTGATAAAATAATGCAAGTTCCTTTTAAAAACAAGACAAATATTTCAGCATTCTTTGGTAAGATAGCTTTATAGACACTGATATTTATTCTTCTGAAATGATGGTAGAGAAGTTCCTTGGAGGCAGGTAGTATTATAAATATATATGTGCACTTGTGTGTGTGCACACTGTTTTCTAAATAATGACCCATTAACAGTGCAGTGAAGAATAAAAGAGTTTTCAAACTTTACTGGCAACATAACTCCGCACAGGTAGCAGCAGCCATGTGTTTTGCTTCTGTGCTGTCTTTATTTCTGGCCATACAGCTGCACTGTAAACAGCACTTGCTTCTTTCCCACTTGAGCTCTGATGGTTTGTATTAATATACACTATTCCCCAGCATTTTGGTAACTCAAAAAAAGCTGAAGTGTTTATTTTTTTAAAAAAAAAAAAGATTCTGTCAGCAGATGTACTATACATGAGACATACTGTCTTTTCTGAGACTGAAAAAAGCTGTTCTGTCAGCCAGCTTGTAACTGCAAAGTGCAGTGAGAAAAACGTGACATGATGTGATATTAAACAGGACTACAGAATCACAGAATGAACCAGGTTGGAAAGACCTCTAGGATCATCAAGTCCAACCTATCACCTAACCCTTCTAATTAACTAAACCATGGCACTAAATGTCTCACCCAGCCTCCTTTTAAAGACCTCCACCACCTCCCAGAGCAGCCCTTTCCAATGGGCAATCACTCTTTAAGTGTAGAACTTCTTCTTAACGTCCAGCCTAAACCTGCCCTGGTGCAGTTTGAGACTGTGTCCTCTTGTTCTATCCCTGGGAGAAGAGACCAACCCCCACCTGGCTACAACCTCCTTTCAGGTAGTGGTATAGAGTAATAAGGTCTCCCCTGAGCCTCAATGCTGAACACCCCCATCTCCCTCAGCCACTCCTTGTACAGCTGTGCTCCAGCCCCCTCACCAGCCCTGGTGCCCTTCTCTGGACACCTTCCAGTACCTCAACACCCCTCTGGAACTCTGGGGCCCAGAACTGGACACAGTACTCAAGGTATGGCTAGCCAGTGCTGAATACAGGGGAAGAATGACCTCCCTGGTCCTGCTGGTCACACTATTCCTGATACAGGCCAGGATTCCATTGGCCTTCTTGGCCACCCAGGCACACTGCTGGCTCAAGTTCAGTTGCCTGTCGACCAAACTCAAAAGAAAAGAATTTAAGCAATGTAAACAGGATGAGAAAAAAAGGATTCTACTGCCTTTAATGTACTTAGTACTGCTTTATATGAAAATGTGTTTAGATACAGTATTAAAGTGCTTCTTGGAAAAATAAAGAATGTCATCTGGTATAGAGAAGATAAGGTCTTCATGTCCAGGTTGAAATGTGTTGGATACTAGCTAGGAAAAAAAGCAGCAATATGTGAATCATGGGGCTAATGGACAACTTTGATAGAAGAAAGAAAAAAAACCCTGAAGGATAATTGAAGGAAAACCATTGCTGCTGGTGTAGGTGGAACATTTGCTGAAAGAAGAGAGAGGAAAAAACAATGATTACCTATTAACTGCTAAAAGGATCAATTTCCATTTGGGAAGAACAGTATGCAGGTGTTTCTGTTTTGAAAGATAACTTGCAGATTGTAGCCATCTCCCTTTTCACATTTTCTGCTGATGTCTTCAATGAGAAATCTCTTTCTACAGGACAGATGATCTAGTGACAGCTTTACCACAGCCAGAGGTTTATTTCATCTTTAGCTGAAATAGCATTTTGCACTTGCTTGTCAAAATGGCTGCCACATTTTGGCCATGCTGATACCAGTTTTACTCATGGACTAACATTGTGAAGAAGATGCATTAACTACAGATTTATTTCCTTTAGTTGATCATGGTATGACAGAATGCCTGTGCAGCAGGTCCTGATATATATCCTGATATTTTAAACATGCAATATGACATTTACAGTATTGCATGCTTTTGCCTCAATTATCTACTGAGCTTCTGCAGAGGCAGACACCACACACTGATAGCACTGTACAACGTTAGAAAATCTGTTACTCTGTGCTATTTCTTTAAAAATATTTGTGTTTTGCTAAGAAGGTCAGAGGGGCATCAGTGGCAGAACTATGCTGTTCTCAGTGCAATAGGAGTTAGAGTAAACTTTCAGCTTGCTATAAACACCTGGCATTTGTGTAAAATAGGTGTGCTAATGCCATGTTTAGCTGCTTGTGTTAGTGTTGCTAGAACAAACTTTAGAACTGTGTTTTGTACTTGCCTTTCAAAGCCCATAGCTCTTTAATTGAAATGTCTGATCCTGTTCCATTGAAGCTGATAGAAATTTGTGATGAACTTCAGCACCATCAAGGTTGCTGGCAGACAGCCTGCTTTTCTGATTGTGTTTTCCTGTTCATGCAAGTACTTTGGTGGCTCTGTGCCCTGCTGACTATCCCTTTTTTTTTTTTCAGCTCTCATACTATGGTTTGGGTTTTTGGTTTTTTGGTTTTTTTTTTTTAAATTATACTCAGGAGAGGTTTTTATTATTAGTTTTTTCTTGTAAACTTAGGGCATTGGCTTCATTTACAAGCTACAGTATTTGTTAATTTTAGAGCACTTTTATGATTAGTTTGCTTTATGCTTCTCAGCCTGGAGAAGAGAAGGCTTCCAGGACACCTTAGAGTAGCCTTCCAATATCTGAAAAGCACCTACAGGAAGGCTGGGGAGGGACTACTGACAAGGTCTTGTAATGACAGGATGAGGGGCAATGGGTTTAAACTGGCAGAGGGGAGATTTAGACTGGATGGTAGGAGGAAGTTCTTTACAGTGAGGGTGGTGAGGCACTGGAACAGGTTGCCCAGGGAGATTGTGGCTGCTCCCTCTCTGGAGGTGTTCAAGGCCAGGCTGGATGAGGCCTTGAGTGACCTGTACTAGTGGGAGGTGTCCCTGCCTATGGCAGGAGGGTGGAACTGGGTGATCCTTGAGGGCCCTTCCAACCTTACTATTCTATGATTTTATGTACTACAAGTAGAAACATCTGTTTAGCCCTCTAAGACAGATGACATTCATTTCTTACAAAGGCAGATTAGAGTTGTGCTAACTTCTCTTCTAGGTAGGCTACATGTCTTGGACTAAAATCACTTAATTTTCTTATGATAGTTGTATCATTAGCTCCATCCATCTGTCTTTAAGCAATTAACTAGTCAGCTGAGCAAATTCATGACAATTTTTATATCTGTTAAAATGTGTAGCAGTAGGGGGAGTAGTAATAAATAATAGGGACAATCAGCACACCTGTGGCAGAGCACAGGGATGTATTGTGTACACTGTGTATTATGTACCACTGATGATAGTGATCAGATTGGCTTTGGTCCTCTTCTCCTGCACTGCATTTATCTATTGACTTGATGGGTCCTGCAGGAGAAAGCACAACCCTTGGTCAGACACAGATTCACCCTGCGTTGCCTGGGAAGGAATGAGCACCCAGGAACAACTTTCTCAAGAGTTTTAATGTTCCTTGAGAGCAGAACAACATGCAGGAAGTAGGTTATTACAGGTACCTATTTAGTCATGGAAAAAAACAAACAGTACAGTTCAATAACCTCATTTATGTTAATCTTTGTGACTTGGTCTCATTTCAGATGAAGTGGCTATCTGTCTTGCCCCAACAATGTGTTTTGCTGATGACATGTCTCCTAATGGCTTTGGAAGCTGTACCTATAGACATAGATAAGACAAAAGTCAAAGGAGGAGAAGGCCACGTAGAAGGAGAGAAGGTGGAAAATCCAGTAAGCATAATGAAATTCATCTAATGAAGTGTGTGGGTTTTTTTTCCTAATTGCTGTTATTCTGGCTAGAGCAAATTCCCTTCCTGAAATTTGATGCTCTTTACTGGAGTTACTTGCAGGGTGGAAACTAATATTCATCTTGTTACATAGCCTGCCATCTACTATGGTGAGGTCCTATTTAAATTTGTTCTCTTTCATGCCCTTTTTTTTACCCCCCATGAGCTACTAAATGTGAGGTAGCACAGGGAGGGAAATGCCCCAGGTTGCAATATGAGGAGCCACTTACTGTTCCACAGACACTTCTCTAGTGATTGAATGGGAGCTTAGGAAATTCAACTCGGTGATTGCAGTTCAGTGTTTCAAAGAATAATGAATTGCACTGTTTTAAAAACTTCTCAATGACCATGGTAGATGCTTGTGTATGATGTGGAGTCACAAACACTTCTCTCCTCTTCCTTGTCAGTTCCGGACATGAATGAGTCATAAGAATAAGTTGTTCCAGGGCAGTGATGCAAATCACAAAGAAAAAACAGATCTGTAAGAGTATCATGTCTGCATTACTAATATTTGGGTTTCAGTTTAGTCATTGTATTTAAATGAAATGTTTGGTAGTATATGATTCTCTCCATTTCACCTTTTTTTTTTTTTTTGAAGGATACAGGTCTTTATTATGATGAATATCTCAGGCAAGTAATAGATGTCTTGGAAACAGATAAGCACTTCAGGGAGAAACTCCAAACTGCTGACATAGAGGAAATAAAGGTAGGTCTGAAATAAAAAGCTCAAATTAATTTTAATTAAATCCATAATCGTGTGCCATGCATGTTGTATTCGCTCTTGTTTTTCTTTTTGCTGCCTTCTCTCAGTTTTTGCAAGCTTAGATTTCCTGTAATTTTTATTTATTTAGATATGTAAGTCTTCCTTGATCTTTGTCTGTAGTCAAGCAGCAGCAGAGCTTCTGTTCATTAAACTACATCCTATAGTATAACCTCCCCCCCACAATGTATACTTGAATGCCTAGTTTCTGCTTGCTGCCTGTCTGCTAAAAAGTCTGTCTTGGACTTCATACAGGTAGGTGAAACTTCCTGTACATCAAATTGGCTGCAACTGCAGCCCTTGCTTGCTGTTGCCTGCTGAGTAAGTTGGAGCAATGTTTTGCATACTGAGGTATAGCTGCCCTCTGAGATTGTGTGTCACAAATAAATATGATAACATGGAAAAGAATTTCAAGACAGTCAGATTTTGAAAGTCTGGTGAAATTGAGGAGTTAGGCTAGAGGTAAATTCAGTGTATATAGGATGAAATAGACCTCTGGTTTTCTCTGCTGCTATCCTTTCTTTGTGCCAATCCACATAGCACTCTCTTAAAACCCTCACCACCTATCTTGTCTTTTCTACTTTAGTTCCTGGCTCTAGGTGGTGGCTGTGCTGCATTCCCCTTTATGAGCTAGAAATTCAGCAAGGGACAGGTAGGAAACAGTCTAAAGTGATAGACCTAAAGAGGAGGTCCTGCCTTTTGCATTTCCTTTAATCCTTCATGTTGCCATTGGCAGCTTTTGTCTATTTTTTTTTCTTCTGTGCTATCTCTAGTATAAGCCTTGAAGGTTACTGTCCATTTCCACATCTTGATTAATACTCTTGCAGTATGTTGGTGGCTGTTGCTCTGCTCATACCTTCAAGTCTTACATCTGCAATCAAGTGGATGAAGAATACAGCACTTTGTGTGCATCTCATGTTTTTTTGAGCTAATTAGAAAATACTTGATCAAGAAATTCAACACATCTTAAACATCATTAGGTAGTGCTTCTTTGAGGTCATACTTTTGCTCATTTGGAGGAGCAAGATACTTAGAAACTCATTTCAGAAAGATTTTAGGATTCCTCCCTGTTTCTATAACCATAGGCTTGAAAAAAAAAGTGGGATTCTTACAGCAAGGGCTACAGCAGGCTGCCACTGGTCTGCTGTGGTGCAGATTGTGTCTAATGGGGATCCGAAAGCCTACTTGCTTCTAGTTTTTTACATAACTTCTGTTTTCTTTGACAGAGTGGAAAACTAAGCAGAGAGCTTGATTTAGTAAGCCACCATGTGAGAACACGGCTGGATGAACTAAAAAGACAAGAGGTGGCAAGATTAAGAATGTTAATTAAAGCTAAAATGGATTCTGTTCAAGGTAAGGTTATAAAGTTTAACTAGGTGAGGTAACAGATGGGACTGTGCTGGAGAGGTGCCCGAAGTCCATCCCTTTTGCTTTTTTGCCAGCAATCATGACTGCAAGCTGGAAGTGAATGTCCTTTCTGAGCTGGCCTAGGGCCAGCAAAGACCCAGCTTTATAAGAAACTGGCAAGAAGACAAAAGCCTTCTAAACTTGATTCTGGCAGTGAATTTCTCAGACTCCAAAGTTCACTAAGGGCATCAGATCACCTTTCTGTCCTTGTTCTTTTAATGGAAGTTCTAGTCCCAAGAGTACAGTAACTGGGTAGCTAGACAGTGCAGACCAGCACTCCACAGGAGTCAGTGCATTGCCTCACACACCTGCCAGACCTTGTGATCGTCTTCCTCAGGCAGCTCTCGATCTGCCAAGAGCCTGGTCTCATGCTCCTGTTGTGGCAGCTAGTCCAGTGACATCATGGTGACAGTCAGTGAGCTAATTAACAGCAGCTAATGATACCTGGTTGTGTACATAGTAGTTCAGTGCATTTTGAAATTCTGTAGTAGTGTAATGGACTGATGACTTCTAGCCCTCTCTAGTGCCATAAATCAAGAGTGCTAATGGAGCATGCTTTACAAAATAACCACCCCCCTCAAGAGATTAGATCTGTCACAGTGTAAGCATCAGATCTTACATTTGGGAATAAATAAGAACAGATTCTTCCAGTTCACAATATTCAGACAATTGCTAAAATGTGGAAACACTGAAAAGGAGAAAACATTTTGTGAAGTTTTTAAGTTTATAATCAGCCCTGACACTGAGTGCTTCACAAGAATTATGGCCAGAATCTGTGTAAAATGCAGCTGCATCAGTGCACCTAGGCAATGTCTTGGAACAAGTACAAGAGAACATGCTGTAGTAACAGCAGGCAGAACTGTTTCATTTCCTTTTATTTGTTCTGTTATTTTTTTCCCCCTTATAACACCACTTAACCTCTTAGTCTTTATCTGATCTAATAAAAAAGAGCACACAACCTCCCCCTGCCCCCATTTTCTTCTTGATTTCACTGGATTTTCAACTTATTTTCATGTTCTGCATTTGTATCTTTTTCTTCCAGACACTGGCATAGACCATCAGGCTCTCCTTAAACAGTTTGAGCACCTGAACCATCAGAATCCTGACACTTTTGAACCTAAAGACTTAGACATGTTGATCAAAGCAGTGAGTGCTGGTTATAAACTACTATGGGGTGGGTTTTTTGGTATTAATTATTATGCTTTTTTCCTTTGGGGAATGCAAATCCTTTGATATATACCACATTATTAAATGGCATGCAATTCCAGTTTTCCAGGAAAAGTTGTCTTCATTTCACAACTCAAAGCTCAGTTTTCTGTAAATTTTTTGTATGGGTATTGCTAAGTTTCTTGCCATTTCTGAGCATCATTCCTTGGAAGATTCTGGTTGGCTAGAAGTATATCTCATATTTTCTTTTTATCTTCCCATTTTCTCAGCTGAGATACTGAGAGTGGTAGGGGGAGGTCTTTGCTTTGGAATTGTTTTTGAGAAGGTACAGTTAATCTGAAAACTCAGATATAAATAATGGAGAGACTATATCAGGTGTAAACTTGTCACTTCAAAATGCACTGCAGAATGTCCTTTAAGAACTTGACCTGCCTGAAAATGATACACCTCTGAACTCTATGCAAGTACTTATCAGAAATTCTCCCCTCACACACTTTTCATAATTGTTTAACTGTTTAAGCTCCTGCAAACTAATTCCCATTATTAAAGAAAGCACTTTTTTTCATTACACTCTAGGACAAGCTACAAATGTTCTTATTCTGAAATAATCAAGGAGTTAATAGTACTATTTAAAGCTGCACTTAATTAATATGTGACTTACTTAACTGGAGTTGTTGTTAACTCAATAGAAAGGACACCTTGATACCTCCTTACAGTCCAAAGTTGCAAAAATTGGCTATCAGCTGAACCCTTGCAAATTAATGTCTTTTCAAGTAATGAAGTGAGGAGAGATGTTTGTGCATCACTGTCATGTGAAAAGAAACCCCCAGCTAGTCCATCTCCTTGCCTGCTGTCCTGAACAATACTGTGCTGCTTATGTCAGACATGTTAACAATTGTGTGGTACATCTGCCTGTGTTTTTAGGCTACAAATGACCTGGAAAACTACGATAAGACTCGCCACGAAGAATTTAAGAAATATGAGATGATGAAAGAACATGAGAGGAGAGAGTATTTAAAAACACTGGATGAAGAAAAGAGGCAGCGAGAAGAATCCAAATTTGAGGAGATGAAGAAAAAACATGGAGATCACCCTAAAGTTCACCATCCTGTAAGGCCACAGTCTGTTCTTGCATGATTGGGTGGAAACTTTCCAGAGAGGAACAACTAATAAAGAGAAGAGGGTATCTTGTTCTCTTCTCAGTAGCATGGGAGCAGTATTTGGGAACAATCCTGAAAGCATTTCAAAACCTGCTGTATGTTCTTTTTTTCTCATGCATAAGCCATTTGCTGGCAGAATTATTATTTACAAATAGGCTCATGAGAAAGAAGCCATATTGATATTCAAAACTGTGGGGTATGCCCTCATTGCCACTCATGGTGTGCCTGATCTGCAAGGAACTGCATCACAGTACCATTTGCCATATTGATATTCAGAGCTGTGGGGTATGCCCTCATTGCCACTCATGGTATGCCTGATCTGCAAGGAACTGCATCACAGTACCATTTGCTCCAGAAAAACAAAACTAATTTAACTTTTTCAGATGTTTTTTTTCTAGATCAGTCTATGTGCCCATGAGTGATTCTTACAAGTGCTCCTTCCTACAGATTATGCATTTCCTTGACACTCCCCCATTCCCTGGGCCTGTCTAATCAGACCTGACCAAAAGGGAACTAAAGAAAATTCCATTGATTCCACTTGCCACATGACTAGTCAGAAAATAAAGCCTTTTAGAGAAACTGTAAAAGTAATGCAGGAAAATTACACTTAATCATCTTTTGAATAGTTTTTCTTTGTAACCAATCTATAGGGAAGCAAAGATCAACTGAAAGAAGTGTGGGAAGAAGCAGATGGACTAGATCCTAATGAATTTGACCCCAAAACATTTTTCAAATTACATGGTAAGAGGTTTAGTTTAATTTAATGAACATGTGAAGTGACTTTGTCATCTTCTGCTGAGGGGGAGTTTGTCTTGTGCTAGGATGAAGTTTTAATCTATCCAGCAGTCCAAAGAGGATAGAGGACAAAATCCTTTACATTGTTGTTTGTAAGCTTACTGCAAAGTTTTAAGTGGAGGTTAGAAGTTGAATACTGAGATTTGTTTTATCATAAAGTCAGAGACAGTAACTAGTAATTATTCCTCAGGGGAGAACGTGTACTTAGAGTTGTCCCTACCTATAATTTTGTTTACATGCTGTGGCCTAGGATTAAATTCTCAGAGGTGTTTGTAGGGAAAACTTGCTTTCTCTCAATCTCTGCAGATCATGTTCCAGGCACCCCTTATCTCTGGAATAATCATAGAAGTGCCAAGCTTCAACAGTTGCAAGAGTCTCTTACTAAAACAAAACCCAAAATCTACCCCCCTAGTCCTGCTTCTCTGTTTCTGAGCAGCATGCTGCTAGAAACAACAAAATACTAGCAGCCATGAAGATGCATCTCAGTGGGTATTTTGCTTTAAATGTGATTATATAACCTTATGAGAAATGCTTCATAATAAAGTACCCTTAAGCAGATGCTGCCTGACTGTGCTGTGAAGTGTTGAACAGTACATAGGAAAATGTTATAGCTCAGTCTAAACTTATATCTTAGTTCATAAAATACACAAAGATGTATTAGTGTTATTAAATCTTCTTTCTTGAAGACTAATTTTCTGATGAATTTCAGTAAGTTCTTGTGCAAATCTTACCAAAGCAGTTATAGTTGAAATAACCATTTGCCTTAGAGCTTAGCATATAAAAAACTTGGAAGCAATTAAACTCATTGCATAACAACACTCATTTGAAGTAGACATTGTCTTTTAGTTTCAGAGATAGTATAATAATATTCAGAATGAAGTGTAGGATACAAGATCTATTGTTGGTTACTAAGCATTCTCCCCTGCATTTTTCATGAGAAGTCATTTTGCAGTAATCTCTTCTGAAGCACTGCATCTTCATATAGATTTTAACAAAATTGTTTAGATCAGCAAAGTTTTTCTACAGACCAATACACTCCTGAATGTACTGTGTGCAGTCCTATTGTGACCTATTTTGGTTTGCTAATTTAAGAAGTAGAGAGATTGCTCCAGACTTGTCCAATCAACCAACAATGACAACACAATTCAGCCAATACCTGACAAAAACTTACACAGAAAAAACAACCTATAGGTAGCATCTTGTTAAATGAGTTTCTTAATCCACACAAGGTATGTGTGCTGGTACTTAACTCATGTTACTCTTACAGATATTATTTTCTGTACATGCTGAATGTGTATTTCAACACTTCCTTTTGTAGATGTCAACAATGATGGTTTTCTGGATGAGCAAGAATTAGAAGCTTTATTTACTAAAGAGGTAAAAAATACTTAGAAGCTTCACTTGCTTTGGTAAATGGTTACAGGGATGTCTGTATTTTTTACAAGTGTATTTGTGGGCTTTGGACTACAGGGTAGAGTATGCATGCTGACTTCTGTAGAAACATTAAAGATGCACAAAAGTGTAAAAGCATATCAGCAGGGAAGATAAAACAGTTGAAGCATAGGACTTCTGCAACATCAGACATCTAGTGCTCATGTATTTGTCTGCCACTGGCTTGATTTTGTAATGAACCCCCAGGATAGCGATACCTGTGTAAATTGCAGTGCAGAGACCTGCACTCCTGGCAGAGTTTCTGAGCTGGGTAGCTCAGTGCTTATCAACAAGTCATAAGACTTGCTGAGACAAAAAGGGTCATGCTCATGTCAGTTGGCTCAAAACCAGCATGTTGTGGCAGTCACACATTTTTTAAGCTAACTTGTCTGGACCACTTGCCCATCTGATAAAGTAGACAGGCGCTTAGTTTCTTTAAGCTTTTATTTTGTTGTCTGTGAAAACTCAAACATGAGGACTTTTTTTGCCTCCCAGAGGGGTAGTGATAGCAACATATTGAAATTCTACAGTGATGGAAATTGCCAAATCAGTGAGTAAATGGCAGACTTTGGTCTGCGTTTCCCCAGTAGTTTCTGTTTTGGTATAGCAGGAATAAACCCTAAAATTCCCATTCAAAGATCCAGTACTGTGGCTGACAATATTTAGTCTTGCTATTTAATTTTTTATTTCATGAATCAGGGAAGAAATGTGCTGTATAGTAGATTTAGAAGCTTATACATTCAAACCCCTGGGTTTTTTTGTTTTTTTTTTTTGAGAAATTAAATTTGCAGATTTCTAACAATACTTTGCTACAATTCCCTCTAATATGATGAAGACGTATGACAGTCTTTGACAAATACATCCTACTAGTTTGCAGTTTTGTAGTTCAAAACCAAATAGCCTTCGCCTCAAAATTACCTATGGCTGAGAAAGTGAAGCTAAATGACTAAGAAAGCATGAATTCACCAGAAAGATACTGTGTGAGAAATGGTGCATCAAATTAAGCACTCATTTTGTATTGTTGATACCCTGAATGCTTGCACAGTCAGCTGTGTGCTCTGATAAAATAAACCTACTCTCTCCTGTTCCAGAAACTACATGGAAACTGTCTGCTTTGAGTAAATGGTAGGATCAGGCTGTCCATTTTACTGTAATATCCACAGCACTCAGTTACAACACACCACATGAATTAACTGAAAACTTCATTCTTGGCAGTAAGAGACTCACTTGTACAATGCTAAAACAGAATTACACACATTGAAAAAAGGCTGAACTCAGGTTTTTAGCAACATCTTGTGCTACTGTTCCAAATATGCTCTGTCCTTTGGGTGATCAGACCTTTCTCCAAACTCACCTTTGCTAATTTTCAATTTCAGCTAGAAAAAGTTTATGATCCCAAAAATGAAGAGGATGACATGGTTGAAATGGAAGAAGAAAGGCTGAGAATGAGGGAACATGTAATGAATGAGGTGGGAGTTCATGTTCAGTAGAGCTGCTGATCTCCTTCTGTTTTGAAGAAATACAGTCCTCTAAGCAAGGAGGTTGTCCAAGTACACCAGAGACAACCTGTCACACTTGTCACACTGAATGGTTGTGCAGGGATTCACGTGAAGTTACAATTCTCAAGCACTCTACCTACATTCTAAAGTAGGTCTGCTGTCTAGTTCTTAAAAGTTCCAAAGATGGATTTTGTGTAGCAGCCTCCATCTTTTGCAGATACTGAGATTCAGTAGAAATTCCCTTTGAATTTTCTGTCAAACAGGGAAGACTCTGCATGTGCTTTTGCACTTGGGAAATAAGTAAGATTTAGGTGTGAGAAGAGCAATATCTTCTTTAATGTGTAGCTAGCTCCCTGTTGTGAAGCAGACTCCGAGCTCATGACAGTGAATACCTGTACTAATTCTCACAGGTTTTCAGCTCAGGAAACAGAAAAGGGAAGAAGATGTTTTAAACCACTGTGCTTTTCACTCATATATTTTCTGTATTTAAACTATATTCCTTAAGTTTGATGAACAGAGCAAGCCTGGCCACCTATTAGTCATAAAGGGAAACATTTCCTCCCTTTGCTTAAGGGACTCCAACACAATTCTTTGGGGTTTTTTGTGTTTTAAAACCTCCTTACCCAACAGACTCAATCTCCACTGACTCACAGTTAAAAAATTTTTACCAGAAAACTTACTAAACTTTCTTCTCAAAATAATAAAGCTTTCTGCTATTAGTGTTGGGGCTTTGACCACAATAATGCTTCCAGTAAAGCCAAAATGTGAGAATTCACTTTTTGTTTTTGGTAAGCTATGTAAGCTTGTTCAGAGATGTTTTTAAGGGAGTGCCTTCTGAAAATGGAACAGTTTTAAAATAAAATTGTTCTCTTTAAAGATATTTGCATGATGAATTAAACATTAGCTCCACCAAAACTTGTGCTTTAGGTTGAGTTGAAGTTTTTTTTTCTTCAAATAGGTTGACATCAACAAGGATCGGCTAGTGACATTGGAAGAGTTCCTGCGAGCTACAGAGAAGAAAGAGTTTTTGGAGCCAGACAGCTGGGAGGTAATGTAAATATGCTCTCAGTGCAACATGCAGTGCTGTTGCCATCGCTCTAACCAGGAAACCACATGGCATGCCTCTGACCTTTGCTTTTTTCCCCGTTCTGTTTTGGTATGGGCGTGGTTAAGTGCTGCGGCTAAGCGCTTTAAGTGCGACTAAGGTATTGCAGCGACTAAGGTATTGCAGCGGGAAGCTCCACGGTCCGCAGGCAAACAGAGGAGATTTTGCGCCACCCTGTGGATTCCTGAAGAGCTTTTCCCACGTTTTTCAAATTGATAATGGACATGGTTTTGTAGATCACTTTAAAGGGAAGATAAGCCATCACGTGGAAGCAAGAAGAAACTTTTCACCTACCTTTGAACCTGTAGTAGATTTTGCTGAGGAATGGCTATTTTGCTATTTCTTGCAGTGAGGGTATTAACCTTTTACAGGCCCATGTCTGAGTATTTTGATGAGAATTCTGAAGGTTGTTTGGTGAACTGTACAATTCAGCTAATAATAATTTCAGTGGGAAGATAATAAAAATATATATATGCATTCCTGTCTAAATATCCATGTTTGTATGTATTTTCTTGCAGACACTAGATCAACAGCAGCTCTTTACCGAGGATGAGCTAAAGGAATTTGAAAATCATATTTCTCAGCAGGAAGATGAACTTAAAAAGAAGGCAGAAGACCTTCAGAAGCAGAAGGAAGAGCTACAGAGGCAGCATGACCAGCTTCAGGCTCAGAAACAAGAACTTCAGCAGGTACACTTATGAGAACAGAATTTTTGTTTTCTTTTCTTTTTCTGTATCTTTATGTGTGTAGTGGCTCATGACAGTCTCCAACTCTGGAGCATTCTTTACTTTGACTTCTCATGTGAATCCCAGATGAAATCTAAACTAATGGCACCACAGCATAACATAATGTAGCATTTAGGATTAAAGCAAAGACTGCAAGCATCTCAACTCAGTAGCATACCCATTGACAAAGACTTTATGTAATGGCTGCAAGACATAAGTGTTTGTGTCACATCAGAGAATACTGACACATTTAAGTTTTTCAACTGTCATTTTTCACCAGGTTGTAAAACAGATGGAACAGAAGAAACTACAGCAAGGAAATCCTCCTGCAGGACCAGGTGGAGAACTGAAATTCCAACCCCGTATGTGACTTTGTGTAGATACACAAACTTTAAAATAAGATCTCTAATGGGAAAGTCATTTAAATAATATTTTCTTCTCAGACTGTTAATGTAATATGAGTTTAGTGATTTCTATAGAGAGGTAGCCCAAAACAGGAATTACTGAACTCCTACAAAGTATTCCTGAAATCTCAGTGCTTTTAAGTCTGGGTTGATTTTGTTTGTGATTGTTTGTTTGGTTTGGTTTTTTGTTTTGTTGTTTTAAAGAAGTTCTAACTCAAGGCATCAAATAGGCAGCAAAAAAAGGAGCATGTTGCACCTGTCAGTCTAAAACTACTAAGATTTAGGCCACCTAGGATTTCTGAGCATCCAGAGAAGAAAATGGACATGAGGATGACCAGATCCATCCGATAGTCTATTGTTACATTGCCAGTCTGAGAGTGCAGAACAAACCAAGACACAGAAATGCTTTCAACAAGGCCACCCTCAGTGGGAAATCTACCAGCATTTGGGCACAACATGGCATAGCAAGTTAGTTTTAGTCAGTATGAATGACCAATGTATTCAGCACCCTTAAGAGAAGACAGTATCATAATACTCTTTAGTGGCAACAAAACAGTTATATATTAGCACTTCTTATCTGTAACATATTGTCCATGTTTCTTTTATGCTTTAAAAGGAGATCCTCTCTCCAGTACATCCCAACTCAGCTTTTTCTTCCCTTTTTCTAGAAAGGGAAACTGATGTAGCTTTACTCACTTCCATGTTCACATGCTAACATTATCAGTAGAGCTCAAGAACTTCTTGACATACATCTCAAATGTAAGGCTTCAGACTGTATCCAGGCAGCCTTTTGAAAGCTGGAATCTCTGGCTCCTGCAGAGCCAGAAGGGCTATTTCAAACCTTACATGCTATGTTCAGTAATTACACTTTGCTTTGAGTACCCTGAAACTCTGTCCCTGAGCTTCTCAGTTCTGCAAACAGAAATAATGAAATTTCAGTATGAGTTTTGTTTTGTCTTTCATTTGCTTTCATTTTCTGCCTGTGGGTAATTTCATTTTATGATCCTTAGTTCTGAGAGATTTGCTTCCACTCACCTTCAGTAAAATCATCAGGTATGACAGCAGGTGAAGAAAAGGTGTCCTGGGAGTTCAATTAACGATACAGCTTTTGATACTGGCAATATTGTAGCAGATATTGCTCCTAAGACATATTTTATGTGCAAACTTGCTGAAAAATCATGTAATCAGATCTCCTGAGAGTTTGTTACATTAGCCAAAACCAGTCACTGCTCATTCACTGAGTTAAGGAGACCCAAGCAGACAGTATTTCTGAGCTATAGGCCACTGGAGCTACTAAGGGCAGCTTGAGGGGAGGGGGGAAAAAAAAAAAAAAGGCAGCTGCAAGTTCTGAG
>VWYK01042381.1:22832-34024 GCA_013399775.1 Semnornis frantzii | reverse complement strand
ATCTATATATAGATACAGATATATGTATTTAATGATTACTGCAATTGCCTGCAGTTAAAAGTGGTGTCTCCTCAGTAATTTAAAATCTATATATTTAAAAAGAGAAAATAAATTGATAATCTGCCTGGTACTTTTCCAGTAAGTGAGTGATAATATCCTATTCTAGATACCTCAAGAAATTCATTAGGCCTTTCAGCAACAAGCAGACCAGTAACAGATGCAGAATATCCCTCAAGTTCCTACAAAATACAATAATCTTTACTGGAAATGAGTCTTTAACAGTGCCCTGTACTGTAGGGTGGCAAGGACCTACCCGAGGTGGAATTTGGTGGGATGAACAATTTATTGTCATTCACTTACAAAATGTTCCAGGAATTTATTCTGGCTTTCTCAGCTTTCCCTCATGTCACCTGGCTTTGATTCAGAGCCCAGACTGCAAAATGTAGTTTGGTTTATGAGATAAGGTTTTCAATTTCGACCCTAACAGAATTAAGTATTGACTTGACATTTATACAGATTCTGACTCATGGGATGAGTTGACTGATTAGAAATGAGGACAAGCAATCTACCAGAGCAGGAAAAAAAACATGAATGGTGAAGAAGTAAGGGTTGATAGTAGTTAGGGAAGATTATATAATGTCTGTGGAGCTAGAGGGCCTCATCCCAAATGAACTGCAGAAGTGAGTTAGAAAGCCCTTCCACAGAAAAGCTGAAAATTCCAGCAAACTTCTTCAATATGGTTGGCTTGAATTTGGTTCAGTCCTTATGTTATGGGAAGGGGTAATTAATTACCATGAGATTATATTTTAAAATATTAACATATAGTTTATTCATATTAAATATTCAGAACTCACATCACCCTGATCACCATTTAATAATAATAACAGGCTCTTAGCAACACTATGCAAACTATATACAGGTTATAATAGGATCTAGAAATAACTATTAGATATAAACATGAATTGAACTGGATTTAAACTGGCAGAGAAGCTTTGCAGTCAGTACACCGCTTGCAGCCAGCACGCCGCTTGCTCACTAGATGGACACAAGGAGCAACTTTCTGCTTAGGGCAGAAGGCAATTCATAATTACAAGAGGCTTTTGGTATTTACCCACAAAAATATCTGACAGTACCCAAGGCTCATAGCAGGGCTGCTGTCGGTAGCCGTCAGAGGCTTTAGAGTTTCCCCAGGCTTCTGGGGAAAGGAGGCAGACGATCTCTGACCTGTTCCTGGCTCTCTGGATGATTTGTGTTCTCTCCAGGGCTTCTGTCTGGGCAGAAGGCTTCCAGGTGCAGGCAGATGNAATGCGTGGAGGTATCAGAGCCTCAGCTCAGGATCAAGGAGGCAGCAGGCACAGACACACCTTGGAATGGCAAAAGCCCCTGTGCTCCCTGCTCATCTCCTTTTATCCAATACAGCCTGAGACTAATGGGCCTTTGGACACAGGATAGCCAATCCAATGGCAGTTAGCCAAGATTTGGCCATCTTGGGTGAAGCCATAGGCTTGCTTTACCCTTCTTTGGGCAGAACACAGCCTTGCACAAGGCAACCCTGTGCACCTTGTTTACCGCAGTTGCTGGGCAGGCCACAGACCCCAGACTTAGTGGCTCCAGGTTCTTTGTCCCTTTTCCTTTGGTTGCTCTCCCCAAAACAGCAGGAGGGAGAGCAGAAAAACATGGCTGGGCAAGCCAGGAGAGGCACAAGCCCAATTTGGCCTGCTTAGGCCTACCACGACACCTTATTATGTCAAGGTGAGCTTTTAGCAGCAGTATACAATAGAAACTTCCACCTTTCTCCTCTGGTGAAGTGCTAAGGGCAAGCATCACTTCACAGAATCACAGAATCAATCAACCAAGTTGGAAGAGACCTCCAAGATCATCCAGTCCACCTGCAAGTCTGCTTAAAATTAGGACTCTATCATGCTTTCCTCATAACCTTTAATATCACTTTCTGTTCTCTAACTCTTGGGTGACTTCCCATGAACAAAACCAAATGGAAATGATGGCAACCTGTACTGCAGTGGCCATTACCATGGCTTTTATAAGGTAGAAGGTGAGCAAATGAGGAGCTGTCCTCAGAGTTCTGGTTTCCTGATAGATTTCATTCACTTTTGGTGCCTGTTTTCCTCTGTACCCCTGTTGATCTTTTCTGCTGGGTGTCTCCCCTGTGCCAGAACCAACTCCTGGACTGTGAGCTTCTGCAATGAAAATATCTGAGCTGGGCACTGAATTTGGCTAGTTTTATTTATTCCCCTCCTCCTTCTTCCCCCAAATAGAAGTGGTGATATTTGCTTTATTTCTCTGTATTTTGTGTTCAGAAACAGGCTCCTAACTTCTGTCTGATATTCCTAGACAGCACCTTAATCAAAAGAGTAACCTGGCAAACATATGGAACCTGGCAGCAGATGATCTGAAAGTTAACTTTCCAGAACCAAATTTGTCATGGTTTTTATCCCCCTCTCTAAAATTTAGCACAATCTATCCATAGCCTCAAACTGTTCTTCACTGGAATGGTGGAAAGGCACCATGAGGGAATGCTGTGAAATCTCTCCAAGAGCAGCAGATGGGGGGAGAAAACCTGCCTTGCTCCCAAAGGCAAACTATCTGGGCATAGAGACAAGTATCATTTATAGCAAGAGCTGATAATATTTATTAAAAGAGAAAAAAAAATAGCCTGCTTCCCTCCGGAAAATGCTGCTTGCTTGTAATGATCTAGTTTAGTCAAGCTGGGAAAACTGTTGGATGGATCAGCATTGAAAAGGCCACTTCCTTTAGACTTTCTTCTCTCCTTTGCACTCCTCCATTTCTTTGCCTGTGATCCTTCCAGTATCTGAAGGGGGCTACAGGAAGGCTGGGGAGGGACTACTGACAAGGGCTTGGAATGACAGGACAAGGGGCAATGGGTTTGAACTGGCAGAGGGGAGATTGAAATTGGATGTTAGGAGGAAGTTGTTTGCAGTGAGCGTGGTGAGACACTGGCACAGGTTGCCCAGGGAGGTTGTGGCTGCTCCCTCCTTGGAGGTGTTCAAGGCCAGGTTGGATGAGGCCTTGGGTGACCTGTGCTAGTGGGAGGTGTCCCTGCCTACGGCAGGGGGTTGGAACTGGATGATCCTTGAGGTCCCTTCCAACCTTACCATTCTATGATTCTATGTCTTTGCTTTATTCCCACNGGCTTTGCTCAAGACCAGGATGTGGTGTGGGACAGTGTCAGAGGCTTTGCTCAGGTCCAGGATGTGGTGTGGGACAGTGTCAGAGGCTTTGCTCAGGTCCAGGATGTGGTGTGGGACAGTGTCAGAGGCTTTGCTCAAGACCAGGATGTGGTGTGGGACAGTGTCAGAGGCTTTGCTCAGGTCCAGGATGTGGTGTGGGACAGTGTCAGAGGCTTTGCTCAGGTCCAGGATGTGGTGTGGGACAGTGTCAGAGGCTTTGCTCAAGACCAGGATGTGGTGTGGGACAGTGTCAGAGGCTTTGCTCAGGTCCAGGATGTGGTGTGGGACAGTGTCAGAGGCTTTGCTCAGGTCCAGGATGTGGTGTGGGACAGTGTCAGAGGCTTTGCTCAAGACCAGGATGTGGTGTGGGACAGTGTCAGAGGCTTTGCTCAGGTCCAGGATGTGGTGTGGGACAGTGTCAGAGGCTTTGCTCAGGTCCAGGATGTGGTGTGGGACAGTGTCAGAGGCTTTGCTCAGGTCCAGGATGTGGTGTGGGCCAGTGTCAGAGGCTTTGCTCAGGTCCAGGTAAATGACATCAGTTGCTCACCCCTCAGCTATTAATGTTGTGACCTGTTCATATCACTTCTAAAAGCTGGAACTCAACCTGTGGCAATATCACAGGAAGGACCTGAGGGCTGTCTAACAGTGCAGGTTCATTTCTGATGACTGAGATAAGGTGAGTGACACTGTGTTGCCTTGAAGAACTCTTCTTTTGCATGTGACCCGTTGCTTGCCCTGCTGAAGTGCAGTGTAAAGCTGAAAGGGAATTGCCTCTGTTCATCAGTTATGGATAGCTAATGCACTTTGTGTGAACCTGGAGATTGCATGCAGATAACCCCAAGACACTTAAAAAGTACATTTATTTCCTGTTTCTTCACATGCTCACCACAGTGACTGCAGAAGCCCATAATATATAGCTCATGATTCTTATTAACTCTGCAGTAAAATCTTCACCAATTCCAAACAGTGTTGCATTAATCCCTTAACAAGAGATAAAGCAGTGCTCTCAGGGTGAATTGCTGAGTACTTGACTTACATTGCTGTGGTTTCCAACTTCCTCATGCATTCCGCTTGCCATGGGTCCCCTGAGCTCAGGAACTCCAGATCAAATCAAATTCCTCCTCATCTCCATGTAGTATATCAGTAAGAGATCAAATGCATGTTTGATCTCTTTTCCATGAGGAAAAATCTGGGAATCTGTAGCCCATTAATCTGATTTCTTCCTACAACTGAGTTGGTAGTGTCATGTACTTTTAATATGGTAATTGCATGGTTAGAAAATCCAACAGCTGATTAGGAGCCACATGTGTGCACCTGTGTATTTCTCTAAAACAGCATTCCAGTGCCTTGGATGTGTACCTGGTGTTTTAAGTAGGTAATTGTCTAACCAGGAGTTCATAGAATCATAGAATGTCAAGGTTGGAAGGGACCTCAAGGATCATCCAGTTCCAAACCCCTGCCATAAGCAGGGACACCTCCCACTAGCACAGGTCACTCAAGGCCTCATCCAACCTGGCCTTGAACCCCTCCAGGGAGGGAGCAGCCACAACCTTCCTGGGCAACCTGTGCCAGTGTCTCACCACCCTCACTGTCAAGAACTTCCTCCTAACATCCAGCCTAAATCTCCCCTCTGTCAGTTTAAACCCACTGCCCCTTGTCCTGTCATTGCAAGACCTTGTAAACCCTCCCTCCCCAGCCTTCCTATAGTCTTCATTGTTTCTGTTGAGAAAGCCAAACTGCCACATAAAATTCAAGTACATGCTGAATGCATTGAGATTTTGCAAAGGCTTTATCAAGTTAATATGCACCTCTTTGAAAATACTATGTCCCTAATACTTAAGAGCTGAGTTGTAACTACTAACACAAGAAGCTGCTTCTGGCATTTTTTCAGGAAAAACCAGCACTGAGTGAAGAAATGTATAACTGTGAGTAAGGTGTGTGGCAGGCATGCAAGGGTTTCTTCTGAATGCTGAATATAGATGTTCTCATGAGACACCTGAGGCTCAAGAACACGCTTATGGCTGTTCTTCTGGCTCATGATTCAGAGAGAAAGAAGGTGAAAGTCTGCCTGATTCAAACTCCTAGTGGTGGAGTCACTCTATTTCCTCTGGGCTTTCTGCCTCAAAATCCAAACTTTTCAAGGGTCTTGCTAGCAGTCTTCTTACTACCTGCCACAGACCATTGCTGTCCTGTGCTGAACACACACCGAAGGACACAGGAGTGCATGTCTGTGACTGGCAGTGTTGGCTTAGCTGCCTGGAGAACTTGCAGTCTGCTCTATTTCCCACAGCACCAACTTCTCATTAGTCACTCAGTGAAGGTAAACTGTGTTTAATCAAGTCTGCCCTGGTATTTCAAGGATGAGAGCTCAAACCTAACTCATTCTTACAGGGGAAAAAAAAAGAAAAAAAAAATCTGTTGAGACAATTAGGCTAAGAAATGCCACGTCGTGCTGCTTTGGCAGCAGATTGAATCATGGCACACCTTCCTCCATTTGTGTGGGAGAGATCTCAAGTGGAATGCAAGATTAATTATTTGGTGACGGCTGAGGGTTTTTTTCCACCGGAGATTACATCTTTGCCTAGCTATGAGCTGCTGTTGGGAGTTCCTGTCCATATCCCTAATAAAACCATGACCCTTTATCATAGAACAGAGTCAGAGACAATTATCAACTGCAGCTTTGTCTGTTAGCAGTAAGCAGGGCTTCTTTCTCTGTAAGCTGCAGTTTAAGCTGCAGGTATAAATCACTCTTATTTAGTAGTTTCCACATGAACTGTGCTTGCCCAGAGACCAATTTGATTTCAGGAAGGCTCTGTGTAGTCACTGCAGCCTGTCTTGATGTTATCAGCTGAAAGATGAGAGCCACGGATCTTAATTCTCACCATTAAGGAGTGTCAAAAATAGGCAGCAGCAGCCCATATGTTATGTGTACATTACTTAGACCTGACTGCTATCCCTAGGGCAGCTTTGTGTATCGAAACACCAAAATAATACAATCATGCTGCTTGTGGATGTAATGACTACAATCCTGTCAAATCCATTCCCAAATGGTGAGAAGAGAAAGTCTTTGCACTTTGTTACTAAATCCAGACTGGCATGAAAGGAAGAGGTGGTAAGGACGAATCCCTGCCTGGATATACAACACAATGAAGGGTTAACAAAGAACGAACCTGAAAGTTTGTCTGCCTTAGACATTGTTCTGTTTCTTTCTGTAAAAAAGCCTACCCCTGACTCCCCACCCCGGAAAGCATTAACACTTCATTGCCCCATTATCCAAAAAGATCCTCCAGTTGTAAGAGGAGTGCCAAAAGAGGAGTCTAAAAAGCCTTAGGGCATGGGTGAATGACAGGCTTGGTTTTATGACTTCCTACAGTGAAATGAGAAACTCCTTTTCTGAGAGTGGGAATTATAAAGAAGTTTGGTCAAGGATCTAGCCTGAAATCTTGCTTTCAACAAACTGAGATGCATTTTCAGCACAGGCAAAGGCATGGCTTGATGGAAGTGTTTGGAAGACAAAGTTTCTTTCTATGGCTTTGGGCTCAAGCGTAAAAAGCTTAGCGCCAGTACTAACATCACTCACTGTCATTTCACTAACATCAGGCAAATCCAAACCAAATTAACCAGACACTCCTTTTGTCTAATGACTGCTGGTGATGTCATTTCTCATGTTTCTCTTGATGCCCAATCTGGGCTTGCTTCCCCCTGCCTCAGACACGGTGCTGCAGTGGAGCAGCCTCCTTGGCCACAGCTGGACAGCGACCCTCATTGCTGAGGACTGCAGCTGAAGGCGCAGACTGCCTGCTCCTGGTCCCTCTGTGATGCCTAATGGGGCTGGTGAGACTTAGTTTGACCCTACCTGTGACCCAATTTGGTTCCAGGCTGTAGCCAGGAGTCTGCTGCTTCTGCTTAAGCTTGGGACCATATCATTGCCTTGTCCTTGGTTTGTCATTTCCTTACATCAGCAGCTGTATTTGTGCTTGCAATGCTGGCCAGCAGCAGCAGGTACCCATGCAACTGGGTTTGGAGCGATGCTGTGGCACTGGAGCAAATGCCCTCAGGTGTCCCTGTGTGCTGCCTTTTGGTTCAGAACACAGAACAGTTTTGGTGCCTACAGACTATGTCTTTTTTAGAGGAAACCAAACCACTTTCAGATGGGTACTTATCATGTGCCTACTCCTAAAGTGCTCAGAGCAGCAAGTGAGCCACATCATGACAAAATCCTGCAATCATTGGTAGGTATGAGCTGTAGCTTCTGCCAGGAGTTCTTGGCTCCCTTTAGAGCCACAGAGTTCTGCTCCCAGTAAGTGCCAAGGAGGTCGATTAATTGAGGAAGAGTAACTTCTGATGTGTCCCCACTCTCTGCAGAGAGTAAGCTGAAAGGACACAGAATGGCAGAAGGCTCCATACCACAGAATGACCAAAGAGGCATCTTCTCTCTGTAAAGATCTAGGGCACAGATGGCCTTTCATGAGATTCAGAAGGCTCAACCACACCATGGAGAAGGCAGTTGGCAAAAAGCCTAAATAAGTGAAAGAGAAAAGGCCAATTCCTCTAGAGGTAAAAGAAAGGACAGGACAGAAGGTCTCGTGTCACTGTGGAGAGCAGGAAAGAAGGTTGCCTTGGTGAAATGGTGATTTTTTTATATCCTGCAGGACCCAGCAGCTGGTTCTGCCTCTCGCCTTTCTCAAGCCTTACTCTCCCATCCCTACTGCTTACACAGCCTTGTTACCTCTGCCACTCTCTCCACCACCTCCCAAGAAGCAGACAGCAAGCAAATCTCTCCTCCTGCTGCCCCCTCTCCTGAACTGCATGGCGCAGGCACTCCTCAGGCACGCTTTTCTTCAGCAACACATGCAGCCCTCAGTCTGTGATGTTTCCGGAGGGCTGTGGAGGCAGCAGTCACAGCCACGTGCCGGAATGCTCTGAAGGTCAAAAAAGACACAGAGGGCCAGGACAGAGTCACAGTCACTGTGCTTGCCTGGAAGAAGTGTGGATTGAGGTTGCCCTGAGGAGTGAGCGGACAAAACAGGCAAATCTGACCTCTCCTCTAGGAAATGGAATCTGGTTTCTCCAGCTACTCACACGCTGCAAAGCATGGACATAAAGCTGCTGAAGAAATGAATCCTGGTCCTCCTGGTCCAGGTGGAAAAGTTCAGCCACTTCCTTGCAAAAGCCACGCAGGACACAGCAGTCATTGAGGCTGCACTGATTTGTGCAGCTTGTGCAGTTTGCACATCTGTGTCTAGTCTGTCAGTCAGGACCTGCCACCTTGTAGTCAAAGGGGGAAATAAAAGCACATTCCATTTATTTCTAGCGTTTCCTAGCATGGTTAAACTGGCCCTGTTCTCCACTGGTATGTAGCTATGGGTTCATCACCCAACCACACAGAGGGGCTTCAGTCTCATCCACTTTATATTGCGAGTGATCCTGTTTGGAAAGAAGGTTCAGCATCCCCTTTGAACAGAGACTGGAGAAGGTGATAGCAGAGGTACCATGAGGTCTTCTAGTGAAGCCTGCCAGGATGTCCAAGGAACCAAATGCCTCTTGTCCAGAGCCATACAGCAGTGCACATGGCAATTGTAGAGACCTCAGGATGGCTGAATGTAATCTCCTGATCCACTCCTAGTTCACAGTGTTCCTTGACAGCAGGCAGTGCTCAAGCAGCAACTTAAATATTTTCATTTATGGGGAGCTAAGTGTGCAAATATTTGCTTATCTCTTGTAAGCTGTTTTGCAGAATTGCAGATCTAATGCATTAGACTTGATGCCAGAAGCCAGGAAAACTGGGGGCCAGTTTCTGCTCTTCCTTACACAGCTCTCCACCGATGTGAGAACATAAGAAAAAGTTGCTGAATTCCTGCAGAAGCTGTGCCACAGCCAGGGAAGCTGTGCTGACCTCAGGGTCAGACACCTTACAGACTCCCTCATCACCACTGAATCGTTATTTGGTGTTGTCTCTGCTGATTTCCAGCTCCACTGCTTTGCTTTTTGTCCTCTGCTTTTTAAACCACCGCTGCTTAAAATCAGGCCCTCGCCAATGCTTTGGGAAAATGATCCCATACAAGTTCTACCTGGGGAACCAACAAATGATTCTTGGTGTAAGAGTTAGGTGGAATATTGCTGATTAGCATTCATTTTCTACAAGGGAGTGGAGGGAAGCACAAGGCTGAATGCAGTGAGTGGTGAATGCTCACATTTCAGTGGGCTCCCTGCGTAAGCTCCTCAGTGTCACTGTTCATTCAATGTAACCAGCAGAAAGATAAATTCAGATTTAATCACAGGCTTAACAATTATCATAGTTTGCTCCATTATTGGTTTGTGTGCTTATGCTTTTTTTTTTTTTTGTTTGCTTGTTTTTGTTTTGGGTTTTTTTTTTAGTATCTTTTCCTTCAGTAGGAAGGCTCATGCCAAAGCATCCTACAAAATGTGCCTTATTGTATTACAGAATCATAGAATGGTANCCCCTTCAGATCCTGGAAGGCTACTCTCAGGTCTCCTGGAAGCCTTCCTTTCTCCAGGCTGCAGAGCCCAAACTCTCTCAGCCTGTCCTCATATCAGAGCTGCTGCAGCCCTCTGAGCATCTTCATGGCTTCCTCTGGAGCTGGTCCAACACTTCCATGTCCTTCCTGTGCTGGGGGCTCCAGAGCTGTACACAGGACTCCAAATGGGAGTTTTAAAAATAGGAGTCAGAGGCACTAGTAACAGAAACTCCTCACAATGTGCTTGTTCAATGCTTCTGAAGGAAATTATTTAGCAAGCAGAAGAACATTTGTCTTGCACAATGCTTATCAGAGAAGACAGAATTAAAAAGAGGGGGGGAAAAAAATTAGACATTGAAAAAATGATTACATACAACATGTTCTGCCAGATATTCTGAGACAGCACCAGAAGGCACCACATTTCAAGTGGAAACAACATGTCATGGAAATACCTCAAGAGTCTCCTTTTGAGTAAAATGGTTGTTTACTGTGCACTTGTTATCAAGCTGCCCTGTTTGTTTTTACCTTCGTTTCCCTGTTCTTCACCCAGCAGGTACATTTTCACTTTTCAGATGGAGTCTGATTTTCAGTGATGTAAGGACATGAACAAGCATAACACATTAAAAAAAACCCCAAACCAAACAAACCAAAAACCAAACAAACAAGAGACATATTTTAAATGGATTAATTCCTACAGCAAACACATTGGTCTCGTTGATTCATACCAACTCCAGTTCCTTGTTCTCGTGTACAGGAGCAACAAAAATATTTCAACAGCTTCTTCACCTGTGGTGCTGGTGGTGGTGAATTAATAGGCTGATTTAAAGGAAGATACAGAATGTCTGGAGATGGAGTGAGCAAAGGGCTTGTGTTATGTATTCCCCAGCATGGCTCACTTGACTGACGCAGGCTTTCTGCGTATCCTCGGGCGTATTCCTTAGCATGTTTGTGCTTGAGTGCCCTGTCTGCAAATGGGATAATAACATTTCTTTCTGTCTGTTTAGAGGGTAATTTCCCTGTGACAGAAACTGGGTCTTAATGACATGCTGCTACAGAATCCACCAGTATGTTCCACTAATCATGGTTCCTTAACTTGGTGGTAAAATCCAACCCGTTCAAGTATGAGAAATTAAATGCCAATTCTTCAGCTGAAAACTCAGGATGAAGTAATTTTGCATCTTTGAACAAGTGCTTTCCATCTTCTTGGCAAATGGCCTCACTGGTCAAAACATGACAGATTTGGCAAAGTCTGTTAACACCACCTTTGAACCAGAGAAGCTCAAGTGCCTCTGGAGCCAAACAGAAGGCACTTTGAATATAGAGTATTCTGCTACACATCTAGGATTTCCTTGAGGTATGTAGATTGGGGCAAGAGGAAAAGGAGAGGAAGAGGAATTGCTGAAAATCTGAAATGGCCTATTTTCTGATCTTGTGATGGTTTGAGAGTTCCTCACCCCCACACACTTTGTAAAATCCCCCAGACTAGACTCAGCTGGATGGAAGG